>CM040623.1:28908343-29138006 GCA_022817965.1 Solanum lycopersicoides
AGAATTCCTTAGTCTATTAATATGAAGCTACTAGTAGGTTTCAAGGATGTGTACCATCATGTTAAGATGTGAATCATATATTCACCCATGGAAGTATTGAAGTACCTACGTATGTGTACGTTCTATAGATGACATACTTATTGTTAGTAAAGAGTAGTGTCATTCGGGGACGAATGTTCCTAAGGGGGGATAATGTAACAATCCTAAAAAAATGAATAAGCTAAATGTTTAAGGTGTCAAGAATGCTTGCGATTAGACCAAGGTTCACACGGATTGATACGCGTAGAACCAGACCTCAGAACCCTTACTAAGACCAAGCCAACTAAATTGGGGAGTTAGTTGAGCTTAGAAAGGTTGGAACCAACCAAGTAAGGCTCTCAAAAATGAAGATTTAATCTAAGGAGTCTTTACCGGACTTAAAAAAAATAATTAAGTTTTGAGGGTCTAAGGGTAAAATGGTCTTTTACCAGGCTAGGGGTAATATCGTAATTACCCTAAATATATAATTAATTAATTATTTATTAAAGTGGAGGGGCAATTTGCGGAGAGAGAGCCGAAATTGGTCTCTTGAAATGAAGTCTTGCTCCACCCGGGTTCGAACCTAGGTGGAAACAAGGATTTAATATGATTTTTTTTATTATTGGTGAATTAATTTAATAAATTTATAATTAATGGCTGATGTAAAAAAGGAAAATCAGATTTTATTATTATTTATTATTTATTTACTTATTAAATAATGTTTTTTTAAATTGACTAAGTCTTGCCAACTATCCTAGTTTTAAGATGCACTATCTCACACTATCTCTCTCCCTTTAGCCTAAATCTCTCTCTCTCTCATCCAAATTATTTTTCTTGGCTGCAAAAACATAAGTTAAAAACATTAGAAAGCAATCAAAAGTTCTCTAAACTCAAAGAACTTACAAAAAAAATATACAAGCAAGCAAGCTAACTTAAGAAACGAAAACTTTGCATCATCTTCTCGACGGGTTTGTGTTGAAGGTTTAGGGGAGGAGTTTGGCAGCACTTGGAATGTGTGGAAATCTACAACAAGGTATGGGTTTTATCTCTAGGAATCCTTTCTCCAAGAGAAATTTCTTTCTACAAAATTCAACGTATGAAACTAGGGATGTCCCCTTTATTGTTGAACTCCTTGTCCCTAGTCTCCTTCCGATTTCAATCTAAATTAGTTTAGAAATCATGTTGTTGGTATGGTTGCTGATAGCTAAGTGTGAAATATGATGTTCCTTGTGATTTTATGTTTGGAAATAGCAAGCATGTTCAATGATGTCAACCGAAAATGATGTGGTGCAATGTGTAAAATATTTGTTGTTGTTCTCCGTTTTGAAGTCTTAAAATGGCTTGTTTGATGATTGTAATTATTGTGCATAAGGTGTGTAAATTGTGATGTTAAATGAAGTGTAAGGTGGATGATTAGTGGAAAAATCTAAGCTAAAATAACAATGAATCTACACCTAAGAATGTGTTAAACGAATCGTGAAAGTACCTCAAAACGAACGTATGAATGCTGTTAAATAAAGGCCAGAAAATTTAATAAAATTTCCAGCACTTGGTGATGGAATTTTCGGCCAGAATACTTAAGGTTGAGAGGTTTAAGAATATATTTAAAATATGTGAGGTCAGTGGGGATTGAACCCGAGACCTCACTACATGAAAGCTGGAAAAAAAAAAAGAGAGGTGTGGGATTCGAACCCACAACCTCTCGGCCAAACAAGAGAGTAAGAGAGGAATTTTAAATTAATAAAATAAATGTGGAGAGTGGGGATTGAACCCACAACCTCTTGAATGGATGAGAGAGTTAGGAGAAAAATAAAGGAGAAAAATAAATGTGGAGAGTGGGGATTGAACCCACAACCTCTTGAATGGATGAGAGAGTTAGGAGAAAAATAAAAGAGAAAAATAAATGTGGAGAGTGGGGATTGAACCCACCAACCTCTTGAATGGAAGAGAGAGTTAGGAGAAAAATAAATGTGGAGAGTGGGGATTGAACCCACAACCTCTTGAATAGATGAGAGAGTTAGGAGGAAAGTAAAGGAGAAATATAAAAT
The DNA here is from genome assembly GCA_022817965.1 of Solanum lycopersicoides. Classification (NCBI taxonomy): domain Eukaryota; kingdom Viridiplantae; phylum Streptophyta; class Magnoliopsida; order Solanales; family Solanaceae; genus Solanum; species Solanum lycopersicoides. The sequence continues at coordinate 28,910,410 of CM040623.1, forward strand.
GAGGTGAATGGGGATTGAACCCATTACCTCTTGGATAGGTGAGAAAGTTAATAGATAAATTAAGAGAAAAAAAATGAGCTTGTGGGAGATTGATCCCACAACCTCCATGCCTTGGACGAAAAATAGAGAAGAAAAAGAAAGGAAATATTATGGGGTTGATGGGGATCGAACTAGGGTCCCCCAAATCTGAAAAATACAAAGGATTAAGTGTTGCCTAAGGGATTCGAAATTGGGTTCCCTTGCCCAATTCCGTATTGACACATAAGTCATACGTAAGTAAATATTTTAATGAATGCTGCCTCTAAAGATCGAAATCAATATCTTGGCATATCTACAAGATGCATAAGTCTTGTACCACATAATCTTGGGTAAACATGACTCACTTAGACAGACTATGAATGAAGCCTCATGGCTTGTATGTATAGACACATAAGTCTAACATACGTTCAAAAGTAAGTGAACCTAAGATGTATGAAATGAGATGATGAACCCTAGAAGGGTTAAGTATGAGTTTAAGAAACACTAAATGGCCTAGTGCATTGGCATATGATGAGATGAACAATGAAATGATGAAACGAACAATGAAATAATGAAACCCTAGAAGGGTTAAGTGAGGGTGTGAAACACACCAAATGGCCAAGTGCATTGGCATATGATGAAATAAACATTTACGTAATAAGTGGTGAATAACTATGAAAAGCAAAGGTACTAATGATGATGAATGTGGTGACAACATGATATGAGGCTAATGTAAATGATGAGAGCAATCTCAAATGAGCCTAAGTAAATGTTACCAATACGTACTCACCTATGAGAGTGTAAGATAATGAAGAGACCAGTCTCTATGAACACTCTAATGAGAGTATTGAGCTTAACACACTCAATACGAATGATGAGATGAGAAATCATCTAATGAGCTATGATGTCCTCATACTAGAAGCCAGCTTCCATGACGTATAAGATCAATGTAATGGAACTTTATACTAAGCACCGATAGACTAGCTATGAGCGGTGATGCCTTCTTTCGGGAAGGGCGGAGACACTGGATTTCATGATGTTCACATGATCTATGTCGGTTAAAGTTAAAGTTCCCAATGAATGAATGAGGCCAGCCTCAAATGATGCACATAATGAAATGAATGATACCAAAGGTGTTAGGATAGGATAATCAAAAGGTGAGTTAGATTCAAGTAATGACATTAGGTCATTGTTGGTCATTGCACAACGAACCTAATGAAAGTCTTAAACTACATCCTAGGTATAACTGGTGTTTACACTGGTCTATGAATGAAATGAAATGGAGTACGTATGAATGAACGAAGCAGACTCTTTGTTTGCTAGTGAAGACTCCCTAGTTGAGGTCTCATCTGTTGAGCCCTCATTTCTGGAAGGTCTTAATGTTAAGTCCATGATTCCAAGGTCTCATGGCATATGAGTGAATAACAATAAAAGAAGTTATGTGCTACAGGCAAAAAGGTGTTGTATGCTATATGATATGTGCTATGTGTAAATGTTATGTGCTATGTGCAAATGTGAAAAGTATGATGATGTATGTTATTCTCATGGCATAACTTTCCTATTTCAAATCTGGAAAGCCCACTGACTTTCCTAATCCAAATTTGGAAAGCTCATTGACTTTCCTAATCCAAATTTGGAAACTTTTCTAATCTCAATTTGGCAAGTCCACTGACTTGACTTCCAAAAATCATGTTGTTAGGAAAGAGCTATTCTTTCTCATGCATGTCACTGGTGTGTGCTTGCATATACCCATACTTAGTACAAGTGTGTACTAACCCTATACAAACTCTACTATTTTAGGTGCAGGCACAGGTGGACGATAGAGCTACAAGATCATCTCTGCAGTTATCCGGACGTCCAGCATTCATCCGATTTGGTAGGTCCTCATGCTTTCGAGGATGCTACTGTTTTATATTCTAGCTTATTTTTAGAGTTGAGCTAGTGGAGCATGTTCTACTAGCGTTGCTTTCCTATTTTATTCAGACTATGTATTGGTGCCATTTTGGCAATTATACACTTAATAAGAATTGAACTATTTCTTTCAGTTGCTTACCTCTTAATGTTAGATGGTTGATGGTGAAAAATTACGTATTAATGAGAATCTTTTCATAAGTATGTTAAGAAACAAAAAGTTTCAAATTTTCCGCTAAAATTAACCTAGATGAAGTAAGAATAACGTAAGTAGGCTTGTCTGCGACCTCTGAGAGGTCAACGACGTCGGTCTCGTCTGGGGTCTAGATTCCGGTCGTGGCAGTTTGTGAATTCCACCAACTTTTCTTCCCTCAACTATAAGGGGAAAAACCTATCAAGAAAGGTCGTACACTCCCCAATCCACTGGTCCTGACCTCACGGGTTCCTCATCCCTCCATTGCTCAAACCACGCTTGAGCTACGTCTTTTAGTTGGTAGGTGGCTAATTTTTTCTTTTCTCTAGGAGATACTCATGGAATCCACCACCTTAAACACTTCATCTATAAGGCCTTAATCCTTCATCCACTTTAGAGCCGTTGAATGTAGAGATTCAACCTTGTGAAATTTCTTATCCTTAAAGCGGTTGTACTTGCATTAGGGTTTACCCGGGGTCCAACTTCTCGGTTAGCTTGGACCGTTAAAGCTTGAGGTTAAGTGGTGATGAATTGTGTTTGAACCGTCATTAGTTGGTCAAAGTTTTGTAGGCAACCCTTATCTCCACATTAGACATAAGGCCTTTCTCATTTGTAGCTTGAGGGTTTTAAGGGGCTTGAGGGGGAACCACCTCATTTACGTTCTCATCTTGTTCCCTTCTTGCATTAGCCTTTCTTGTTTTCATATTCCTATAAACAGAAGACATGGATTATGAAAACAGCACTTATAAAACTAAACTATAAGGGACAATTTCAAGAATATGAAAGATGTGTAACTTTCAATCAACCTATAGGCTCTCTCTCATAGATGTGTCGCGTAGCACACAATTGAACAAGAATCTACTAGATGTGGCTTCTGAGGCATCAACCCTAAAATAATTACCAAAACCATATGCTCTGATACTATGTTGGTAACGACCCGAGAGCACCCCCTAGTCATAACACGGTGCACTCGACCCCTAAGGGGTCTAATACATGCCTCATAGCATTCATTGATTGCATCGGTAATAAAGATAGTGCAGAATTAAAAAGCAGCGGAACACTAAATTATCTCATGACAATCTTAGACAAAACTTATGACAAGATAGAGTCACGGACTTTTACGATGAAGTCTTAACAATAGTCTTAAAATGTAAAAGAACTAGAAATATTAAAAGTCTTTATCCTTGAAACCATGAGGACATACCAATTCTTGGAAGAAGTCTAATCCAAGCTCCAACTAAAGAGATACTAAAATATCGCAACCTACACTTGTAGTAAAACATAGAAGAAGAACGAGTTAGCACAATTAAGTACTAAGTAGGATTGCCAAGCAAAAACATGCTTAAAAATGTCATTTGTTTGAATATCATGCTTTTATGTCATTTTGATAAAACATAACAAAATACAAGTATAATAGTCGTAATACTCAATAATAACAAACATAGAATTCATTAATCACAATCGAGACATGCTCAACATGTAAACCTATTACCTTTACCTTTAACTATTCACATCAAGAAACCGTTAGGCAACACTTTGTGCAATGTATTGATAGCGTCCCATACCACTATCCAAATAAAGCATCACCCTAAGGTCACGAAAGGTGAACTCACATGAAAGCTTTCGAGCTTCAACAACCGGTATTCATAAGAGATACATCATTATATAAGACATGGTCATCACATAAGGACCTTCATGTAAGATAACTCTAAGTCACACTTTTGCAATGTGCAAATAGCATCCCATACTACTAATCACACTTAGTGTTCCTTTGAAGTAACCCTAGACTACGCACGTTCATACTCAACAAGTCTAGACAAGGAAGTAACTCACATGTATATATCCAAGTATGCTTGCATCTTTACATTACACATATAAGCACTTTAAATCACCATTAATTAACTTCATTTAGAACATCTTCATTCATTAAGACATAAGACCAACATTATTCATTAACATGATCACAAGAGTCCATTAATTTCATTTACACTATAAGGAACACACCATGACTCCTCTCAAATGCCTACTTGTGAAATGTATAGATGATGTCCCATTCCACGACCCATACTAAGTAGTACATCTTTAAGAAGCCATATTTCATTAACATTGTTCGTGGGGGTAAGCCTTAACCGACATAGATCATGAGAGCTTGACATGGAATCTAGGTGTCACTCTCACCAGATAAGGATTCCAACTTTCCTAAGGTTGGACCTTTGTTCTTTAGCTTAAGTAGATCCACTAGCTAGACCGATGTGGCACATAGTTTATGGGATTGGGGTATTGCTACTAGATACCCAGCCTTAGCTCACACATGATCTTCCATCCCAAGAGATTGGTACGAAGTACCCCGCCTAAACTCCCAAATGAGAACCCATCTATAACCACATCCACTAGACTCTTAGCATTATTTCGCAAGGACTACATTACATTTGTTCATTATAGGATAAAGCATTGTTACTAGATACCCCGCTTCAACTCTCGGATGAGCATCCATCCCAAACCCAACATTTACTAAGACAGGATATAGGGATTATTACTAGATACTCCTTCTCAACTATCAGATGACTATCCATTTCATCCCAATTCATTCATTAGAAATCTCATTAATTAAAAGATGAGAATAGCCTTTCACCTAAGAATCTCGTTTCATTCATTAGAGTACAATCGAGGATAACCTTTCAATAGACTCAACATTCATTAATATTATTGTCACATACGAGGAGCACCCCCTAGAAGTAAAATTGGCGTACTTGACCTCTCGGAGGTCTTATACAAGCCCATAGTTATCATTCATCGCATCTACATAGTAAATTTAGCGGAAAATTTAAAACTTTTCATAGCACATCATATGCTAGAAACTTCATCTCATATATAGATAAAACATAAGTCATAATACATATATAGACCTTAAGTCTCTTTGCCATCTTAGACTCAACAACATTAGAGTACATTAGCGACACGGCCCATAAGACACACTACATAACTATACAATATTTAAAGGCTTTACAATAAAGACATAAGTAGGAGATCCTTAAACTTAAAGATTCCTTTCATTGAGCTTGGGAATCATCTATAAAGCTTTTCACCATTCAAGACATCTTTTAGGCATCCATAACCTACAAAATTTGTGTAAAAAGTATAGAAGATTAGTCCAAGAATGTACTAAGTATGGCAACCATGCAAAAACATGCATTTAAAAGGGACATTTTCGTTGAAATCATATTTCATGCCATTTTGAGTAAATCATCATAAAATCTTAATTCAATAACATTTATATCATTCGCATACTTCATATAAACATATTCAAAATCCAAACATTACATAAGAACACATATAGAATTTATGACATTTTTGAGTCACATTACAGTGAGGTCTCTTTCTGTTAACAGTGAACCCTCTTTCTTTTAACTCATCAACCTCCCAAGTAACCCTCTAGTGATACTTGGTGCAATGCATCACCTTAAGGCAACAAAGGAAGCATACATACAATTACACAATCCAACACATATCATCATACAAGTATAGCCTATTACAAGACACAATTAAGTCAAGACCATAAGGCATTACAGTGAACTATATTCGTTTACACATATTTTACTCCTTTTTCATAGTCATTATTATAAGACCTTGTTCATGACCCCAATCTTAGACTACTACTGCAATATACATGTGAAGCCCCATAACTCCACACATACTTAGTAAACTCCTCGTGAGACCACAAACCTTAACATACTATTCATACATCTTCATGTCAATACAAGACCTTCATCATATAGTCATTTAGACCAACATAGTGCACATAAGGATAGATCATATCATATCGATTCATACCATGCACATCTTCATAACAAGTAGTGCAATGTCTAGATGGTTCATTACTTCCACCTATCCTAAGTAACCTCCCTTAAGTCATCCTAGTTAGGGTCCTAGTCATTTACTTCCATTGTCTATTTTACCTTAGGGAAACTATAGCCTTAACCGACACTAAGACCATGGGTTCTCATGGAATTTGCTGTTGTAGAGCCTTACACCAATGGAAGGTGTTCCTACCTAGCCAAGGTAGAACATTAACATACATCCTAGCATCCTAAGTGAATTCACTTTGCTAGATCCTATGTGAAAAGCATAGTTTATGGAACTAAGAGATAGGTAATTCCCTCTACATGCCATTGAACAATTGGGGCCTCATCTCATGAGAAAACATGGGTGACCTTCCTCAAAGTGAAGTCAACATCTCATATGGGTCCATAGGTGAGTATTCTTCTCAGGGAAGTCAACACTCTATAAGGGACAAATGGTGAATCTTCCTACAAAAGTTAACACCTCTCAATGTCAAGTTCACTCGGCGCTAACCTAAGTTCCCTTTTATTGAAAAGCCATTATTACATTTTTCATAAAACATAGGCTTACAATGTTTGATTCTCATATGCTTATAGCATACTCAAGCATCTATCTCGTTTTAGAGTAATATTGGGCACCCCTCTCAAGGCCCCTCTACTTACTAGACCATCATACAAGTGTGTGAGTGTATACATAGATGTGAACAAACCTTTCACATAACATCTTAAAATCACACATGACCATATATTCATATTCATGAACGTAGAAACCAAACCTAGGGACTATTCTATCAAGGTACCCATCATACTTTCATAAACATCATCTTAACATACATAGTAGTAGACACTAGTGAATATGAGAACTACCTTTCATTTAGACACCATGACCTATACTACTTGTAACATGCATGTAAAGTGAGTGTGTGTACATTGGTCAACATGATCACATAATGGATAGCAAAAACACATTGCGGCAGCCACCCTCTTAGACCATAATACTCTTTCAAGCATAGACCACACAACACACAATAGCACAAGAGACAAGTCAACTTCATATTACACTTAAGACTCCTACTTGTACTATTCATGCATTCACATAGTGGTACATAGGTAAGGGATTATTAACCTTTAACACATCAATGGCAGCACCTATACTTTACCCTAACATGGATATACACATGATTATACAATAGCCATACAACCTAGATCACAACTAGAAAAGGAAAGTAGGCATAAACTTCTCATAGTATCATCATGAGCACATGTTCATAAGTTCATCAATTTGCCTTAAAGTCCATGGTCAACACATATATAATGACAATAAAGTAAACACCGCCACCATAAGTGGACCATACCACACAAGGCCGTACAAGGCTTTATCAACTACAATACTATAAGGAAAGTAGAAGAGATAAGCGTTCTACCAATTTCTCACCCTTTGATCATCATTGAACAATACACCTTTTTTATCAACAATTCATATATAGGGCAGTAGCTAAATGTACTTTAATCATAAAAGAAGCCATATACAAGTCGCTATAAGATCATGATACAACTAGTGCACTATATCACATATATGGTAGAAAGTAGAGAGTTATAGATCATCAAGTAACTTCCCTAGTTTTGGTCATAAATCATCATGTATCTATAATATTTATTTAGGGTAGTATCTAAATAGATGTAAATCAAATCTAAATCATGCTTCATCCACCCTAGAATTAAGATCACATAATGTTCATTACAACATTCAAATTGTAGGCTAGAAGGACCTAGATCAATTCATGCAAGACTCCTTTTATTAGATCATCAATACTTCATACCAACAATTCATTAATTTCATCAATATAAAGCAGTAGTTAAGGACAACATAACCTAAATGAAATCCTACTACAATTGCCATAACGTCTAGATCACATTGAATCATGCTACTTAGACATCACTGGGAAATAGAAGAATCATAGTTTAATCAACATTTATAAACATGAATAACTTATTTATAACTTATCAATAATATCCAATAAAGACAGTAGATACAACCAGCCCTACACAATCGAATTCTACATCAAATCATTAAGAGGCCAATGTTACAGTGAATTATGGAAACTAAGCTAAACATGTTCAAATCTTCATACGTTGATCCTCATGGATCCTTCATCCTCAATTCAACATTAATCCACATAAATAACAGTAGATATAACCACTTCAACATAATAGAATCACAATTCAATCGATAACAAATCAAGATCACAAAGACATACATAGACTAAAATCGAGTTTGTGAGAGAGCATGGGTTCATCATGAAATTGGATTGAAAAACACGTCCAAATCAGTATATAATCACTAACACATTCATATTATGCCTTTAAAATCAATTTAAGAAAGAACCCATGGCAGATTGAAGGAGAAGATGTTTGATCATATTTTTCTCTTTTGAAACTTTGAGATTTAACTCTATAGATGGAATGATAACTAGAGATGAAGATCACCATACCTTTATCTACATGAATACCTCTAAAACATGGTGAAGAAATCATGTCATTCCAAGCTCCAAGCTTTTCTTGAGCTTCAACAACAATGGAGGTTTCTAGGGAGAAGATTTTTGGAGGTAAAGGTTTCTTACGTGTGTTTGGGATTGGGAATGGGAGGTTCACGTTTTTGATGACTTATATACACCCAAAATTAGGTAAATAACTCAATTAGAGTCGGTTTAGGACGTGGGGTGAATTTCTCATTCACCCCTTTAATAAAACAGTACGCAGGCACAGGTTGCAGGCCACCATCGCCGGAATCATCTACTGGTCGTTGGTCATACGACGGGCCGTGCATTGGCTTCCGTAGATTGGTCCTTGGCCAATTTTTGGCTTGAGACCTGACCAAGATAAGTACCAATCGATGAGACCTCATCTACGGACAGTTGGTTGACAAACTGGCCATCGTTTGGTCCGTCGATTGACACTGCCAAGGCAGTGTCTCGACCAACCTTTGGTCCTTCTTGTAGGGCCTTTTGCGGGACCCTTTAGAAGTTATACCCAGACGTTTACAACGTAAATACAACCCTTAAAAATCTGTAGACATTCCACATAAGTTTCACCCAAAACAAACACCTGCAAAATGTCCAAACATGCGAGGCCCCATCAAGACGTACATGAATGTCTCAAGGGCTAACTTTCGAATGTCGTGGACGTTCTTGGACGTTTGACCTCCAAACTTCTCGAAAATCCATATAATACCATTTAACATCATTATAACTCATTTTAAGACTATTTAGTCTAATTTAATACAATTTTAAGCATGCATAGACACATGAGGCACATAGGTGACTAGTTGTCGAACGTTTTGGTCGACCCTTGACGTTTGACTTCCAATTCACCTCAAACTTTATACACTGCCTCTAAACCATATTATAACTCATTTTAGGACCTTATAACCTTAATACACCCATGTTAGGCTCTGGACACCCTAACTCATTTTGGGGGTCTTACAATATCCCCCACTTGGGAACATTCGTCTTCGAACGACTCTTAGAACATTCCAATCACAACAAGGACTTCAATGACTCATAGATCAGTTTATCTTAATCATAACATCATCACATAGAAGTTAATGCACCAAAATCACGAGGAACAGAACTTCACATTATTTAGCACTCAATGCCCACAAGCAAGCAAAACTTCAATTCACTCACTCTTTAATGTATCAATCAAAAGGCTCTTATTATGTTCATCGAAGGAACATCCTTCTCTTAATCATAACATGGTCATCACACTCCATTTTATTAAGAGTTCATCTTACAACCATTTTTAAGTAGCACTTAGGCAGATTTCAACAATACTCAAAAGCAAGTAGGCACTCATACTTCAATGAACATAGTCTTGAGTTAATTGAATCAACAGAGATCTTTATTAGTTAGACCTTGTGCCATGAATGTCGTACTCAATCATACCATGTTTAGTTGTGTCCATGGAGGAATGTTCCTTTCCTCAACACGCTTACATGTATCATGAGTTCACACCTTAGTAAAGTACAAGGTCGATTTCCTTTTAAAATGAGAGATCCTCAACTTTTAAACCAAGACATGCTCATGTTTCTCCCTAGTGAAGTTCAAATGGTTAGTGACACCAAATACGTCACAACAAATAGGAAGCCATTTCACAAAATTTCAAATTCTAACATAGCACTAGCCTTTACAGTAAGCCTCATTTGGGAAAAACAATACAAATTATAAGCACACACATGAACACTTAGCTAAAAATGCTTTCACTTTTCAAGAGTGGGCCTAAAATCATACTTTCTAAACCATACAAGTCACAAAATTTTCAAGAGACTCCACATATTTAATTTTAAAGAGACTCCACTTTTCGTTATAAGGCTAAACATTACACCTCACAAGTGATTACAGCCAACTTCTTATCTTATCTCATGAAGTCAAATGTACCATTAGCATGTTAGGATGGACAATACTCATGAGAAAACATGTATTTAATCAAAATTTCCATTCATGCACTTTGGAATGTTAAAAATACCTTTAAGGTAATGTCAATCGATACATACCAAATATATAAAGTTCATGCAATTCACACTTATGCAAGACTCTATTCATGAACAAGCTCATCAAGACTTCATTGAATTCAAGATCAATCAAAAATAGAAGGTCAAGGTAGACAATACTTATAACCTTACTATTCCTTCACCATCCCCCACTTAGGGTAAACCCAATTAAGAGCAACTTAACCCAACCTTAAGAGGATATTTACTTAACAATATTCATATTTCAACAATTACAAGTGGTGACTACTTAGAAGAAATTTACAGTAAGTCAACATAGTAACACCAAGGTATTCTAAACCTTATCATTTCAGGCAAATCATCCAGTTAGATCATTCCATTCAACCACATAAGATTTTCATACAATACAATAGACACCAATGGTCATACAATATTAGGGGAAGACAACAAGGAGACAGCCATAAAATTTCTTCTTCTTTTCCCTAGAATATTACAGTAAGGTGACTTCTAGGTCACTAAAATCCTCATCATCACCCTACCAAATCATGCATACTACCTTTACACTTATGATTAAGTATATACAAAGGACTCCAATCCATACTAGGTAATCATGAATGTTCACACATCCCAACTAAGGCAACATTTGCAACATCATGCATATATTCAAAGGAAAATAATGAACACCTTAAAACACATATTCTTAAGGTAGCATGCTTTCATAGGTAGTCACTAAGCATTTCAACTTCAATCATAGTATTAGACTACCATCATGTAAAACCATATAGTAACACATTATTCCAAAAGAAACTCATGTCAACTACATTGACTTCTAACATGCTTTAATCATATCTTTAGACACATTTTCAACATAACATGATATTTCACATAAGTCTCATACATAGCCATAAGTGGCATCATTACCTCAAAACATGCCAAACTTCACCTTCACACATACTCATTCAACCATAAAACCAAGATAAGCATTTAAACTCACCTTTTCTCCCTCAAGCATAGAGATACAATCTCATCCAAGCAATCACATCTAAAAGACCACCGGACAAGAAAACATAAGAGAGAGATCTTATGGAGTTAAGTTCTATGGCACGATATGAGAAAGATGAAGAAGGGAAACTCTATCGTCCTATAGCCTCCCGTACCATTTGATGTGTCGCGACTAACCACCAATGCGACGAGACTCTACTAGATGTGGCAATATGAGACTTTTAGAACCTAAACCACTTTATAAACCTCATGCTCTGATACCACGTTTGTCACTTCCAGGGAGCACCCCCTAGAAGTAACATTGGCGTACTTGACCTCTCAGAGGTCTTATACAAGCCCATAGTTATCATTCATCGCATTGACATAGTAAATTTAGCGGAAAATTTAAAACTTTTCATAGCACATCTTATGCTAGAAACATTATCTCAAATATAGATAAAACATAGGTCATAATACATATATAGACCTTAAGTCTCTTTCCATCTTAGACTCAACAATATTAGAGTACATTAGGGACACGTCCCATAAGACACATTACATAATAATACAATATTTAAAGGCTTTACAATAAAGACATAAGTAGGAGATCCTTGAACTTAAGGATTCCTTTTATTGAGCTTGGGAATCATCTATCAAGCTCTTCACCATTCAAGACATCCTTTAAGCATCCATAACCTACACTTTGTGTAAAAAGTAGACAAGAATGGGATTAGCATAAGAATGTATTAAGTATGGAAACCATGCAAAAACATGCATTTAAAAGGGACATTTTCCTTGAAATCATACTTCATGCCATTTTGAGTAAATCATCATAAACCTTAATTCAATAACATTTATATCATTCGCATACTTCATATAAACATATTCAAAAGACAAACATTACATAAGATCACATGTAGAATTTATGACATTTTTGAGTCATATTACAGTGAGCTTTCTTTCCCTTAACCATGAACCCTTTAGCTTTTAACTCATCAACCTCCCAAGTAACCCTCTAGTGATACTTGGTGCAATGCATCATCTTAAGGCCACAAAGGAAGCATACATACACTTACACAAGCCAACACATATCATCATACAAGTATAACCCATTACAAGACACAATCAAGTCAAGAACATAAGGCATTACAGTGAACTATATTCATTTACACAGATTTTACTCCTTTTTCATATTCATTATTATAAGACCTTGTTCATGACCCCAATCTTAGCCTATTAGTGCAATATACATGTGAAGCCCAACAACTCCACTCATACTTAGTAAACTCTTCATAATACCACAAACCTTAACATACCATTCATACATCCTCATAACAAGTAAAGACAACTTCATTCATGTCAATACAAGACCTTCATCATATAGTCACTTAGACCAACATAGTGCACATAAGGATAGATCATATCATATCGATTCATACCATGCAAATCTTCATAAAAAGTAGACCAAAACTACAGAGTCATGCATAAAGAACATATACATAGTGACATGTATTAGAACACCTTCCTAACACTTCCTAAGGAGCTACTTGTGCAATGTCTAGATTGGTTCATTACTTCCACCTATCCTAAGTAACCTCCCTTAAGTCATCCTATTTAGTGTCCTAGTCATTTACTTCCATTGTCCATTTTACCTTAGGGAAACTATAGCTTTACCCGACACTAAGACCATGGCTGCTAAACATGGAATTTGGTGTTGTAGAGCCTTACACCAATGGAAGGTGTTCCTACCTAGCCAAGGTAGAACATGAACATACATCCTAGCATCCTAAGTGAATTCACTTTTCTAGATCCTATGTGGCAAGCATAGTTTGTGGAACTAAGAGATAGGTAATTCCCTCTACATGCCATTGGACAACTGGGGCCTCATCTCATGAGAAAACATGGGTGAATCTTCGTCAAAGGGAAGTCAACACCTCATGTGGGTCCATAGGTAAGTATTCCTCTAAGGGAAGTCAACACTCTATAAGGGACAAATGGTGAATCTTCCTACAAGGAAAGTCAATACCTCTGAATGTCATGTTCACTCGGTGCTAGCTAAGTTCCATTTTATTGAAAAACAATTATTACATTTTTCATAAAACAGTCATAGAATATTTGATTCTCATATGCTTATAGCATACGCAAGCACCTATCTAGTTTTAGAGTAATCTTGGGCACCCCTCTCAAGGCCCCTCTACTTAATAGACCATCATACTAGTGGTGAGTGTATACATAGATGTGAACAAACCTTTCACATAACATCTTAAAACCACACATGACCATACATTCATATTCATGAACATAGAAACCAAACCTAGGAACTATCCTATCAAGGTACACATATCATACTTTCATAAACATCATCTTAACATACATAGTAGTAGACACTAGTGAATATGAGAACTACCTTTCATTTAGACACCATGACCTATACTACTTGTAACATGCATGTAAAGTGAGTGTGTGTGTACATTGGTAAACATGATCACATAATGGCTATCAACAACACATTGAGGCAGCCACCCTCTTAGACCATAATACTCGTTCAAGCATAGACCACACAACACACAATAGCATAGGAGACAAGTCAACTTCATATTACACTTAAGACTCCTAACTTGTACTATTCATGCATTCACATAGGGGTACATAGGTAAGGGATTATTAACAATTTTAAAACATCAATGGAAGCACCTATACTAAAACCCTAACATGGATATACACATGCTTATACAGTAGCCATACAACCTAGATCACAACTAGAATAGGAAAGTAGGCATAAACTTCTCATAGTATCATCATGAGAACATGTTCATAAGTTCATCAATTTTCCTTCAAGACAATAAAGTAAACACCGCCACCATCAGTGGACCATACCACACAATGCCATACAAGGCTTTATCAACTACAATACTATAAGGAAAGTAGAAGAGATAAGCGTTCTTATAAATTTCTCACCCTTTGATCATCATTGACCAATACACCTTGTTTATCAACAATTCATATATAGGGCAGTAGCTAAATGCACTTTAAGCATAAAAGAAGCCATGTACAAGTCGATATAAGATCATGATACAACTAGTGCACTATATCACATATATGGTAAAAAGTAGAGAGTTATAGATCATCAAGTAACTTCCCTAGTTTTGCTCATAAATCATAATTTATCTATAATATTCATTTAGGAAGTAGCTAAATAGATATAAATCAAATCTAAATCATGCTTCATCCACCCTAGAGTTAAGATCACATAATGTTCGTTACAACATTCAAATTGTAGGCTAGAAGGACCTAGATCAATTCATGCAAGACTCCTTTTCTTTGATCATCAATACTTCATACCAACAATTCATTAATATCATCAATATAAAGCAGTAGTTAAGAACAACATAACCTAAACGAAATCCTACTACAATTGCCATAACGTCTATATCACATTGAATCATGTTATTTTAGACATCACTGGAAAATAGAAGAATCATAGGTTAATCAACATTTATCAAAATGAATCACTTATTTATAACTTATAAATAATATCCAATTAAGACAGTAGGTACAACCATCCCTACACAATAGACTTCAACATTAAATCATTAAGAGGCCAATGTTACAGTGAATTATGGAAATTAAGCTAAACATGTTCAAATATTCATACATTGATCCTCATGGATCCTTCATCCTTAATTCAACATTAATCCACGTAAATAACAGTAGATATAACCACTTCAACTTAATAGAATCACAATTCAATCTATAACAAATCAAGATCACAAAGCCATACATAGACTAAAATCGAGTTTGTGAGAGAGCATGGGTTCATCATGCAATTGGATTGAAAACCACGTACAAATCAGTATATAATCACTAACACATGCATATTATGCCTTTAAAATCAATTTAAGAAAGAACCCATGGCAGATTGAAGAAGAACATGTTTGATCATATTTTTCTCTTTTGGAACTTTGAGATTTAACTCTCTAGATGGACGGATAACTAGAGATGAAGATCACCATACCTTTATATACATGAAGACATCTAAAACTTGGTGAATAAATCATGTCATTCCAAGCTCCAAGTTTTTCTTGAGCTTCAGATACAATGAAGGTTTCTAGGGAGAAGATTTTTGGAGGGAAAGATTTCTTACGTGTGTATGGGATTGGGAATGGGAGGTTCACGTGTTTGATGACTTGTATACACGCAAAATTAGGTAAATAACTCAATTAGAGTCGGTGTGAATTTCCCATTCACCCCTTTAATAAAATAGTACGCAGGCACAGGTTGTAGGCCACCATCGACGGAACCATCTACTGGCCGTTGGTCAGTCGACGGGCCGTGCATTCGCTTCCGTCGATTGGTCCTTGGCCAATTTTTGGCTTGAGACCTGACCAAGATAAGTACCAATATACGAGAACTCACCTAAGGGCCGTTGGTTGACCAACTAGCCGTCGTTTGGTCAGTCTATTGACACTGCCAAGGTAGTGTCTCGACCAGCCTTGGGTCCTTCTTGTGGGGCCTTTTACGGGGCCCTTTAGAAATTGTACCCGGACGTTTCCAATTTAAATACAACCCTTAAAAAGTTTTAGACATTACACATAAGTTTCACCCAAAACAAACACCTGCAACACGTCCAAACATGCAAGGCCCCATCAAGACGCACATGAATATCTCAAGGGCTAACTTACGAACGTCTTAGACGTTCTTGGACGTTTGACCTCCAAACTTTTCAAAATTCCATATAATACCATTTAACATCATTATAACTCATTTTAAGACTCTTTAGGATCTTTTAATACAATTTTAAGCATGCATAGACACATGAGGCACATAGGTGACCAGTCGTGGAACGTTTTTGTCGATCCTTGACGTTTGAATTCCAATCACCTCAAACTTTATACAATACCTCTAAACAATATTATAAGTTATTTTAGGGCCTTAGAACCTTAATACAACCATGTTAGGATCTGGACACCCTAACTCATTTTGGGGGTCTTACAATTATCATTGAACTTCATTCGTTCATTCATTCATGTGTGTGTGTATGTGAGAATAGCATTTCAAATTGAAACCATCATTCATAAGAGTTAATAGAGAGATGATATTCAATCCTAACACAATTAGTGTCTAAACATGATCATCCTTCATTCTTTTAGATCACACAGATGCTTTACATCACATTCATATATATAGTATCATGATAATACATCATTTACTCACATTATGCCTTCAAGTCCATGATCACAATCTATATAATAAGTAAACACCTCTACATTTCAAGTGGATCAATATTCAAAGTAAATAAACACCTCCTCTTTTCAAATGGATCAACAATTCAATCATAATTCTACTTTAACATGAATTTAGGTCAACACTTTCCCTTTAAAGGACATGGTAAAAAATCCTCAATTTACCAATAATTCTACACAATTAGGCGTAGATGATGCTACAATTCAACAACCCAAAGCAATTTAGGCATAATAAGTCAACATTCGTAATCACCAACCCACTTTATCATTGGCAATATAGGAATTAAGATAAATCATGGGTTCAATAAAGTGTTTTCATCTTATATAATTATTTCATAACCAAGATATCATAATTTATAATTTGAAAACGTTTGATGTAAGAATCCCATGAGATTAAATGAAAACCTAGATTTCATGATTTGAAACCTTCTTTGAATTGGCTCCTTGAATGGAAAATTAGACAAGGATAAAGACCACCAACCTTTATATTGCTTCCCTTGAAAAACCCTTGAAAATCCTTTAACAACCTTGAAGTAATTGAGCTTGGGAGCTTAGATTCCTCACCTTCTATGGAGGTTTCTAGAGAGAGTCTTTTAGAGGGGAAGGGTCGTTTCAATTTGGGGTTTTATAATAATAAAGTTTTAAAAGAGTATTAGACACTTATAATACTCTTAAAATACCTAAATAAACATAAAATAACCGTCCCCTAACTTATTAGTACTTGGGGGTGAATTTACCAATTCAACGCCACCTTGGCCAAACCCACTTGACAATTGCATGTCCAATTCACGAGCCCCCATCCACGGAATGTGGATGGGTTGACAGAGCCGTGTTGTCCCTTCGTGGTTTTGGTCATAGGCAATGATTTGGGGTACATGACATACTGAGGCCATCCACCGGGGGTTGATGGATCTATGGTGCGTGGACCCCTTCCGTAGGTCACCCTTTTTTGGGCCAACTTTCTAGTTTCAAGGGGTCTTCGGTGGTTCGACTTAGGGTCCTCCTCAAGGACCCTTAGGGTGGTCCTTGAGGAGTCTAAATTTGACGTTTGACAACTAAACCCCTCAACTATTACTAAGGACAACATCAAACAGTATCCAACCTCACACTAAACTCAAACGCACACACATTAGGCTTTAGTTTCGCTAGTTATTATTAGGGTTGTTATGGTAGTGTGTTGTAAATGGTTGTGAAGACCCCACTTCAATAAATAAGGTACGATAGTTATTTAAGAAATGGTTCCCTACTTTTAAATTCATTATCATGCGATATAACAAAGTCATATAGATTTAGTTAGACTCGTGCATTTCTGAGAATCATTCGACTACCCATCATAGTAGAGGTGGTTGAATAGAAAAGTCAGTTCATTACTAATGAGTTACTCTTACCAGAGTCTTGAGGATATCATGAGACTCAATAGGGGCTTAAGAAAAGCCCATGAGCAAATAAGTGTTGAGTTTATGCAAAATACTATTAACATTATCGAATCGCAAAATAAAATTTAGTTCTAATTAGTCATAGCTATAAACATTATTGAATACAAACATACTAAATCTAAGGGGGTGATGCAAGTGTCAATTATCAATGGGCGAGTTTATTAATTATCAACGAAAACAAACAAAAATAAAAGGAAACGAGATAGGGAGAAGAAATTCTTGGGAGGCGATAGGAATACATGATACACTAGACTATAGGGTACAATATTTTGATAGAAAATTCATTGAATATTTGTTACTAGGCTAGACTATAGTGGGGGTAGATCACTCTCGAGCAACTTAACCCGAATAAACTCGGTTTCTCACGAGCACCGAGTTTCTGCATTAACCACTGCCTCAGCCTCAGCCTATTCACTCTCTCGAGCTGAATGTGTAGGAGAAGAACTACAATTCACTCTCTCGAGCTGAACCCATGTCGATCCAATGTCATAGGCTATCAATTTAATAGTCTTAGTTTTATGACCTCTCTCTCCAGCAAGCCTAAAACAGTAATATGAAATCGTACTACAATCCCATAACATGTATACACAACTACTAAACGAAATAACATTTAAGCAATTATTAAAATATAAGAAACAAAGATCCAACACTTAAGTTAACTTGTATTCACAAAATCACACCCCTAGAATTGGGGTTTTACCTAGACATGTAAACGAGGAAGAAAATGATACCGAATCAAGATGACAACAACTAGGTATGATTTATATTCACTTTAAATGAGTCTAGAATGAAGAATTTCCAACACTCAGTTACAATTTCTTGGAATTGGAAGCCTTCAAACCTTCAAGGTCTTAGAACAAAGTTTCCAAAACCATCTAAAACTTATAATTTCTCAAAAATTGTAAAAAGCTCGAATATAGAAGTGACTCATGTTACTAAGCTAGCAATTTAAAACAAATATTCATAGTGCTTGCAAATTTATACTGAAGGAGATAACTCGTGAAGTTAGCCGGGATCGCTGATACACTTGGCGATCTGCCTTTTAGTCATTTTCATAACCTTCGTGCTTATCTTTCATCCTCTTAGCACTTGGAGTTGTTGGGCGATATAGTACTGCTTCGCAGACCTGCTCGGCGACCCACCGACTGCTCTATTTCATCATCAACTTGATCTTTTCTTGCAGGGCTAAACACACAAAAATAAAAGGAGATCTCTAAGCCTATTAGTGACTCGCCAACTGGGCTCAGTGATGTTCATGCCTTCATTATTCGTTCTTTTCAACTACCTTGTTCCCTTTTGCTTGATAGTGTCCAAGCTTTGTGTCTCAACCGAAAATACCTGAAACTCAATATTTTTTTCATTATTTATTGGAGAAAATGTGCATTTAAGGACACTAATTCTATCAAAATATAACTCTAAATGAGTCCAATTTCTGAGCTCATAAACACCCCAAACTTAAACTTTTGCTTGTCTCAAGTAAATCTAAAGTTCAGCAGTTCAAAAAGGATTTCTCAAACATTGTTACACAAGACTCGATCATGAATGTACAGAACAAGACTCGATTTAATAATGCAAGGATTCTCAAGCTCGTAATACTTGCTTCAAATGCAAGTTCAAGCTCAACACAAGTATTTGAATGCCCTCACACAAAGGATGATTTCATTTCCACACACAAAGGTTTAATCATGTAGAGCTTCACAATCAAATGCAACACTGACAATCAACAAGAAAAAATCAATGTATGGTTTACCTATATGTTTGTCTTTTTTTTCCAATCAACATTTGTTTCAGCTCACTCAACATTAAAAAGCCTTTACAAGGCTTGTAATGGGGCTGAGTTTAATGGTGTGGTCATTTAGGCTCAGTGACTATGATCCTCATGAAATGTGGTGCTCACAAAACTTCCTCTCCTTTCCTTTATCAAATTCATTAGTGCTCACAAGTCATCTCATTATTCATTTTTCCATAGTGTGTTGAAACCCCATTTCTTTTTGCGTTCTCCAAATTTATTCTACAACTTTTTCTTTCTCTTTTTTTATATGAAGGGATTCCATTTTTCTCAACATCATAGGTTAAAGGAGACTTTCCTTGAACTTCTTGACTTTCCTTGAACTTCTTGACTTTCCCCTGTTCTTTTCTCCACACCGACAACTTATGCTTTTGACCTAAGTTGGCTATTCAAAAAAACCATAAATCATGAGGATTGTGGGTAATTGGTCAAGAAAGGTTGTATTAAATCAAGTTTCTTCCTAAGAAAGGTAAGGCTCTTGGGGTGTTCAAAAGCGGTTCACACACTCACAAGGTAGGTCAGAAAAGAGGTATATGTCAAATTAGCTCACACTCTTCAAAGGTTCCTAAGATCATATCAAAAGATACCTTTACATAGTCAACCAGACCAACGGGGAAAATTCTAAGTGTTACCATGCATGGTTCAAGGTAAGCATATCACAAAAAGTATCGACACTAAAGTTAAACAAGTTCAAACAAGATTCCACTCTTTCACTAGTGTGCAACAGTAAAATTTGCGATTTTTTTTTAAAGGGTA
The DNA here is from genome assembly GCA_022817965.1 of Solanum lycopersicoides. Lineage (NCBI taxonomy): Eukaryota > Viridiplantae > Streptophyta > Magnoliopsida > Solanales > Solanaceae > Solanum > Solanum lycopersicoides. The sequence continues at coordinate 28,931,083 of CM040623.1, forward strand.
AAAATCATTTTACAATTAAAACAAAAAGATCCATAAGCTCAAAAATCCACGAAAAACAGTGTATAAGAAAACGATGTAAGCTCAGCAGACCAAACACATAGTCAAAATGAAAATTTATGAATAGCACACAAAAGTGGGCCTCAGCCATCCACAATAATAATCATTTGTGCTCAAATGCAACTAACATAATATCCATAATATAAAATAAAGAAAGACAGAGAAGGAGATAAGAAGGGGATCGTGTCTATGCAATCTCTCCATCTGTTTGGGCCTAAATTCCAAGAGTAGCATTCTCGACTTGGGCATCAGTGCCCGGAGTCACCTCAAGAGGAACAGAAATGTCAGATTCACCAACTTCTGTTGACTGTAAGTCTTCAATAAAGATTGCACCGCTCTGCAGACTCCCCGCAGCCATGAAGGAATATTAGGGTCTAGGGTAATGGTCTTCCTAGTAGATGTGGGCCTCTTGCCCTTGCCTTTTGCAGTGGAAATGGTTAGTATCGTAGCTTTGCCTTTCAACATAGATATATCCACATTTATCGCAATATTTTGGACTTATGTTAGGTTGGTGCTATTCTTTCACCAGCTATGGGTTTAGTCAAGTTTGTAAAATCACAAAGTGAATTTAGAAAAACTAAAACAAAAGCAAAGCGAACAATTTAAGATAGACTCGCCAAACCACAGGGTGAAACGCTAAATTTCTTAGGTGAGCTATATTGAGCTCGTCGAAGGAACAAGCTCTAAAACATCAACAAGTAGGCGATGGGGGGTACCACTCAGTGTGTCACTGATAGCTTTCAGTGAACAAGAATAGGCCCACCCAAAGTTCAGTGCATAAAGGTACAGGGGAGAAGACAAAGGGCGAAATCAAATCCTTTCGGCAAATCGCTGAGCTTTTGGCGACATCAAGCTTCTAGATGAAGGTTACACAAACAATCATCAAATAAAGCATGAAATCAAGAGCGAGATGGGTAAATTAGGCAAACCACTGACTGGTTCGGCGAGATCGACCCACCTCACCAAATGGCTCAGCGGGCCTATTTTCAACAACCTTCTCAAATTCAACCCTGCACCCTAGAAAACAAAATCAAAGCATGCACAAATACAATTAAGGTATGACCCATAGAACACAAACACAACCCTTTGAATTTTAATCTACTTTAAGGCATATAATTATGAGAATTCATTAGTCACAACTACTCGAGCAAGATAATCAAATTAAATCATGAAAGTCAACAATCTAATCCTCTCAGGGAGTATCAGAACACTTCAATAAGATTAAGCTACTTAAAATGAGTATAATTTTTGATAAATTAAATTCAGTCATAGAAAACCAACCTGTGGTGTCGATAAAAAAAGATTGAAACACTAGGAGGCAATGTAATCCAATTCAAAACACAAATCAGCACTAAAAATACGCTAAAAATTCAAAAATATAGGAACCACCGTGCGGGCGTGAGTTTGGGAAGATTAAAAGTGACAGAATGTGAATGAGGTCAAAAAATTTAAACTTTCTGCCTTGAAAAACCATCCAGCTTTCGCCCATTCGGCAACATTATCGAGATCGCCTATATTCTCGGCGTTTCTCCAAGTGTTCACTTACCTCGCCGATTTTTACAAAATCTCCACTGAGTGTGTAGGGTGGAAAAGACGACCTCCATCATGATCACCGACATGGTCGGCGATTCGCCAATAACTTTAAAGGCTCGCTGAGTTTTAGAGTCTATTTTGAAGATATCTTGAGACAAACCATAGATTAGGTCAGGTTCGCTGACCTCTTTGGCAACTCACCGATTGGACCTATTTCTCGCCACCCTACACTGTTTCGAGCACTTTCCATACTTTAATCTATATAAACAACACACCATTATTTTACCAAAACACAAACAAAAAATAATAAGGGGTTTTTGGTTGCTTCCCAAACAACGCCTTGGTTAAGCCCACGACACAATGCAAGTCCACCTTCAAACCTCATTCTAGGGGTTTGCCATAGTATAACTAGGAAAACCCCCTTGTTGTCTAGGATTGAGATTAGACGATAGATGACCCATGTGGGTCTCCAACAACTTTATTGAAATTGAATGGGAGATGACGTCTGGCTGAGGGTAGACACATCTTGTTTCATTTCTTTTAAAATCTCGTCTAACCATTCAACTTTTTTAGGATACGAGATAACATATCCTCAGATTTACCACCTTACGAATCCTTTGGCTTTTGTCGCTCATGGGAAGAACATACCTCTCCGTCTCCCCATCCTTAAAGTTAGGATTTTGGTCCCTCCATTATCTATCGCAATCATTCCAACCATCCCCTTTAGCCCAACCTTAGTTACCACCTTGCCTCGGGTAGTTTGAACGAAAACCACCACCTTGGTTGGATAAAACATTTACCTCCTCATTATACAAGTTTCTAACTTCATCTCCTCATGATTTGCACACCCGACCCCAATGACATTGAAACTACGGGAACTAGCCCCCATGACATTTTTGGATAAAATGTCAAGTTGTGCCATGATATTTGCCATGTTTTGGTCTCTCTCATGATCCTTTTCATCTGCTCCATTAATATGTTGAATCCTAGAGGGGAGACCTGATCCTCGCGAGTGTACCATACTCTATTGATGCTTGTAATGTCATCTAGAAGTTTGGCTGCTATTTCATATGGTTGTTGCATCAAGCCTCTAGGAGAAAGTTGGTCAGCAACATTCTATTTTCACATTGCACTAGTGTAAATTTGAGTTATCCTAGGGGTGGTCTATATTTGAAGTTCTTAAATGCATGATTGTTTCCTTCAGTATCTCTAGTAATGAATGTTTACTTGTTGAGTTGCGATGAAATATCCTTATCTTTGGTAGTCTTAAGGAACACTTAGGTATGCATTGAAGATGTTGTATGGGAGGTCTCTTCATGTCTTACCTAGGTGGGTCTTAGGATAAGTTTGGATAGAGGGACTAAATGATTAACGGGTTACTTAATGAATATGGTTATATGTTGAGAATTATGGAAGTATTGCCTTGTATGTTGATGATGACTTTTATGATGTCTTTACACTTTATTCATGAAGATTATAGCATGAAAAGCATATTTCAACTAAAATGTCTTTTTTAAAGCATGTTTTTGCATATCGTCATACTTAGTGCTTAATCGTACTAACTCTATATTCTTCTTTATTTCTAAGAGTTAGGTGGAAGAAAGTGAGTATCTTAGATTTGAAGCTTGGGAGGTAGATTGTTCTATCAAGACTCATGGTATGTCCTCAATATTTGAGGACGTGGATTTTATTTCTAGTATTTTTTTCTATTAAAGACTTTGTATTAGACATGAATTTCTTTTCGGTCGTGACCCTATGATAATAAGATGTGTCAATGATGGCTTGTGATGATGAGACTTAGTTCTTCTTGTGTTTTATAAAAGAGTTTTATTATTGACTTTATTGTGAATTTTTTTAATTTTGCATTACTTTTCATACCTATGTGATGAATGAAAGCCAAGAGGCTTGTACATGACCTCCGAGAGGTCAAGTACGATGTATTACTTCTGGGGGTAATTTGCGGTCGTAACACCAAAGGTAGAACCTTGAATTCTAACTTAAGGGGATCCACTAGATAAAAAATCTATGTGGGCACATTGTTATTTGTTAAGGAGATCGCTAATAGAAACCCGACCTGTACTAACACAGGAGCTTCTATCTCGTGAGATTACATTGGAAACTTGTCCGCTACTATGGGAGAACTTCCATCTCACTATCAATATCCACTCGTCTCGAAGCATAAATTCCCACTAAATGGTCATTTTCTACTTGATTTCATTACTCATGAAAAGCTTATCTTGACAACCAATTTTATCTAGTTTCATTAAGATAGCTCATTGTCTTTGATTAAATTAGGTGAGAAAGTCTTACAACTTAAGAAACCTTTCTATGTGAGGAAACCTATCACATAATGATAATATGTGTTTTAGTGAGAATATCTTTTCACAACACAACATCATCATTGGTACTTTACCCTCAAAGCACCCTTAAATCATTTGCATAGATTTCATAAAAAATGCATAACTCTATAATTTACCTCTTGAAGTCAAAACTCACTTTCTATCATAATCTCTTAGAAAACATGGGTTATATATGAATTTCATCATATGTACATGTAAATCTTGAAATACATACTTCAATTTAATGAAACACTACCTTGAAGATCAAAATCCCACATCATAGCATTCACAACTTGAAATGATGATGATTACATGGGTTCATCGGAAAATCATCATAACATCATTGTATTTCATAAATTCATGCATAAGATATCATAATTATGTAATTTAATACAATAATAAAAAGAACCTATGATAATTAAAGAAAACACTAACTTAATTGGGAAATTCTACCGTTTGAAATAGAGTTATTTAGGAACTTCATGGATGAAAAGTATCATACCTTGATTCCAAATGCTAGTCTTTGATGGAGGAATTAGAACCTTATCTGAAGCCCTTGGTGAATCCTTCTTCTTCTTCCTAATATTTCTAGAGAGAGAATATTCGGAGAGGAATTGGTTTCTTTTAGTTAAATTGGAAGAATGAATTGAATGGGTTAACTTGGGTTGAAAAATCTTATTTAGGGGTTCTAAACATAGGCCAACTGACATAGTATAGGTATTATTTAGTTAGGAAAAGAACATACTGCCCCTGAAACATCAACTGGAAGTAGCCACCAAAGGACCTAGTTGACGGCCTGTGGTCTGACCCACGGCCTGTCCTGGTGGACTGTCATTTGGTTTCAAGGTGATCTTGGGTCCTTGGACCACAGACCATCTTCTGACGTACGGTGTGTTGGTCAGGCCGTCCTCATCTTGTCACGCCAACCATAGACTACACTTATGGACTATGGTCCATTCCACGGTTCGTGGGTGCTAGAGTGGTCTGGCACCTGCAACACCTGGAAAAGTTGCTATTTGGTCTTCTAAATACGGGGTGTTACAAAAAATCAACTCCAAGATAAAACATGCTCATATTATCATATCATGTAGTGTCCATTCAATTCATACTCAAATGCACCTAAACATGTAGAAATCACTCAAATTGACTAATGTTCTGAAAAATTAATTTTTTCATGAATCATGCATTGTAAGGAAATCATGGAAACATTCAAGACACATGAATCCAAAACCAAAGAGTGAAGTATGAGGAACTCATTACCTCAAACTATAGAAGGAGTATAAGGAATGAGATGAGGATATCATGAAATCATATCGACCTCAACCTCCCAAGTAGCACTGTCAACTAAGTGATTCCTCCACAATACTTTAATGGAACCAACTTCTTGACTTTCTAGTCTAACATCTCAACCGGTACTTCTTCATAAGAAATATTCTCCTTAACGACCAATACTTCTAAGGGAACTATGGATGTTGGATCACCAACAAATTTCTTTAGCATAGAGACATGGAAACCGAATACAGAAACACCAACTTATTAGAAAAATGTAGTTCATAAGCAGCTTTACAACCACGTCTCAAAATCTAATATGGGCCTACATAGAGAGGAATGAGCCTCCCTTTTTTAATATCTTGCAACTAGAAATAACTAGACGAAAGTGTAAAATCTGGAAATAGTTACTTTTGGAAAGTATAAGGAAATCTAGAAATTTTAGGTAAGTTAAAGTTAGTTTTTGGTAAACTTCAAACGATCATAACTCCTAGCATAGAATGAGTAAGGTGTAGTTCTAGATATGGTTGGAAAGCTCTTGGAATGATCTTTCCAACGCCTCCAAGTTAGCGAGATTTTGAGTTAATAAAAGGGAGTTATGCCTTTTCGAAGATGTTGTTTTAAATTAACGAAATGTCCAAATCCGGTATATGAAAGGGTATTTTAGTCTTTTCACTGATCTATTATTTTGATTCGTTTAAAGGAGTTTAATATGGGTTAAATCAGAACATAGTCAGTTTTAGAAGTTTGGAATTTAATGATAGGGCTAAGGAGAAAAGAAGTAGAAGAAAAGGGAAAGATTCGCCAAGATCCTTCTAGTATGATTGTCTTTTGTCCAAGGATTTACTTCAAGGCTTTCATAACATTAGGATCGTTCTCCCACATCCTAAGCATATCATTTCAGTTTGTATTCGTCCTAAAAGTGTTTAAATATTGATGATCTTGATGTCTATTTCTTGAATTCATATGTTGTTATTGAGTTTGTCTGAGTGGGGGATTTATTGAATTTGTTACGTCACATAATAGAGTCGTATTGAGTTAAGTTCTTAGGTAATTTGGTTAGTATCTGTATCTAAAAGTAATTTCAGGAAAAAAAACGAGTTTGGGTGAATAAGGGAAGGAAATGAAGAAGAAATTTTGACGGGCGAATCTAGCTCCGCGTTGCGAGGCTTACACTAGGTGTTCTTCCTCAAAAAACATTTTTGGAATCAAAATTTAAATATGCCTCTGCATCGCGCACCCACTCTCAAATCTTGATTTTTGATCTTTTCTCGTGTTTAGCTATCTAGAATTATTTCTAAACAATATAAGATATTTCCAAACACAAATCAGAATCCTTGAATCCATAATTGAAATCAAGGATAAGTTAATAGTCAAGTAAAGAGTTGTTAAGATCAAAGTCAAGAGAGGTCAAGAATCAAGTAAGAGATGTTCATTTCAAGTTTTCATAAGTCTTATACAAACGTTTTAACTTTGTTTTAAGATTTAAATTTTGAGTTCAGTAAAGAGTAAATTTGAAGATACTTCTTCAAAGAAGTATATTGGGACTATGTATTCCCAAAAAGATTTAAAATGTTTTCACAATTAAATAAGAACGAAAACTGAGATATCCAAAGAATCTTCGGGATAGTTTTTCAAAAAGAGTAATAGCTTTCTAAATGAAGAAACAAACAAGGGAAACTTTGGTTTCCAAGATAGCCTTTGAGCTATGTGTTTTAGCACTAATCTCAAATCACAGAAGATGCATGTTTTTAAAACTTAAGAGCCAATATATATATTGGGAACGGAGTATTCTTGAACACTGAATGGAGGACAAACATGAGTTCACATAACTCACGTCTCCATAAAACCATGTATCCACCATAGGTAGAGAAAGGTCATACTTTTTAGGTGAATCATTTTTACAATAGACTAGTGGATCCATTAGGCAGTTCAGGTCCTATACCTTATGTCTAGTATAGGATGTGCTATTAGCATGAGGTAAGTCGATGTATCATAACTATATCTCTTATGTAATGGTTGTCGGTTATAGACTCACATATAAGTTATAGTATTTTTATATACAACGTTAATTGTATTTTTACATACTGTCACAACCCACAAGTACACCCTAGAAGTTAGAGTACACTTGAGATCGTCACACGGCAAATGAGACTTGAAGAAGTCTCATCTAAGCCTCTCGTATCATTCATTGCATAATAACATACTAAAATGAGTAAGAATTTAAAACTTTGTTTACTCACGAAGAACTCTTTAATAAACAATACACAAGCGGAAAACTTTCATTAAAACATTTAAACCTTTACAATAACCCTTGAACCATCTAAACTTTAGAGTATACAACACTTGGGACAAATCCCATACAAGACATAAACATAAAGACTTAAGACAGTAAGGAACGTGTGGATATTGTCCTCGAATCGATGATGACTCACATATACTTAATCTTCAACTCTTAGAAACCTATCCTTCATACATGGTACATCAAGAGTTCCAATTCCCTACGCTTTAGTCAAAAAGTAAAAGAAGGGGTTAGCACATTAGATGTACTAAGTATGGAAGCCATGCAAAAAACATGAAAAAGGGACATTTAGTAAATAACATGCTTTTCATGAATTTTTGATATAAACATCATACTTTAAATATAAGAACAACATTTAACACTTTAGAAATACATAAAAAATCATTTAAGCAATTATCATAATTTTTTAATCAACATTACAGTAAGTCTATTCACTATTACAATGAATTACTTCATTGTACAGTGAATTCGCCTTCCATCAATTTAGACACCTTATAGCGTGTAATCTTCTCACTCAAAGTTATCCTAAGATTCACTTAAGTCACACAAAGAGAGACCGCCATACACCCTCCCTAGATGTGCCTAAACGACCCTCAAGATTGCTCATAATGAGTCACATAAACACTTTCAAAGTATCATAGCATCAAGGTAAGATTCTTCAACCAAAGGTGATTCTAAGTCTCACTTGAGTGAATTGTGAAGCGACCGCCGATACAATCCCTTGCACACACACTCAAGAGATCTAATAGACTCCCAAGTATACAATCATTTTCAATAAATACACCAACACATAGATGATATCAGATTCTCCGTTCAAAGGCTATCAAAATACCTACTCAAGTAAATCAAGAAGATAACATCCATGATTGAGCTCTTCAAGATTACCTAAATAGTCCTTAAGACTACCTAAGGCTTAGATCATGTCTACAACACCAAACATCTTCCCTAACTAGAGTCATTCTTAAGACTTATCTAGGTAAGATAAGAAGTGACCATTCCTATGCCCCCTTCGCACCTTAACTAGACAACCCTTAACTACTCTAGATAAGTACTACTTCATTTAACATTCTTCCTTAACTTAAGTCATTACATTACTCAGTTCATTTAAGAGACATTCATCACATAAGGACATTCAAATAATGGTCTTGAAGAAGACCTAAGGACTCCAACTAACATCTTCAAAGCCTATTGTGCAATGTCTAGATAGCGTCACATACCACCACCTAAACTTCATAGAACTTCTCTAAGGCTAGTAAGTATCCCATATGATGAGAATACGCAATAACCGACATAGACCATGGTAGCAAAGCATGGAATCCGTAGTTCTATCCTACTCCGATGAGGTGTTCTACTTGCCAATGGTAGAACATAGACACATCTCATGCAGGCACATGGTTAAGGAATATAAAGGGCATGCTTTGTATTCTAGTCTCATACTTAACTAGAACTACTTCCCCTTACCATACTCACTCGGTGCTAGCCTTAGTTCTAATAGATCAATTCACATTAAGGTTCATATAAATGGGTCCCATATCTAGTTCATAACCCAATTACATTTACCCTACCAAAGCAAGGTCCACTAGGGGTATCTCACTATGGCGACAAGAAGCTCATCATGACATTCCTAAGGATTGATATGATGTCGTTCCAGCCAATCAACCTTAAGTCCATCATTCATTTCATGAATTATACCATTACGGCTTACTACTTCACAATTCATAACCTTACCACTTGGTTCAAGGTTCCACATAAAGTACCCTCTTATCATCGTTCAAGGTCTCACCTATATTAATTTATTCAAGACTAAGACATCTCTATGTTCCTAAGTCAAGACATCACATATTCATATAAGCATCAAGTAAGGGACACAAGTCTACCTAAACAAGACACAACATACTTCCATTTAACATATATAGTCTATCTTTCTTTAGACACTTAGGAATGACCCTTAACATTATTTAGTAACCTATTCATTACTTTAACATCATCTACATAAATAGCCATATAACATCAAGTAGTGCCGACAAGGCCATGATCATCAATGTACTTAAAACAACGCCGACAAGGCCACATCAATTCACATAACACCGCCACCAAAGGTGGACCATACCAATCACAGATAAACCAAAAGATAACTTACAATAACTATACACAATAATAAGAGAGTTAGGGCAGCATACCACCCACTTGATCTCATCACTTCAATACAAAGACAAACCATTCAATTCAATATCATAAGGCCCTTCCCCATGGCCATGATCATCAATTCAAATCATAAATCATAATACTCAATGATTCTAAGTCAATTCAATCTAGAATTATCAATCTAAAACCAAATAGATATTAATTGAATACAATGCTTATATCATTAGAAAGCCCATAAGAAACTACAATAGAATCTATAAGCATCAAGTTCATATCAATTCAATAAGCTTAATAGTCAAAAGATCTAAGAATATACAATACTCAATTGATCAAATGGAAACAGCATATACACCATACATACATAATCTATACATAATTCAGAAGCCCATATGAATCTACACATGAATTCATAAATCTCAAAGCATAATCAATTCACCCATATTTTTGTGAAAATTATTGAATTGAGAAGATCAAGGGTTCATGGATAATTTCATTAGAAAACATCAATTAAACATCGATAACATCGTATCTTAACGTTTGAAAACCTTTCATGCAAGAACCCAAGATTTAGAGTAGAAATTGGACTTTTTCATCTTTTTGAAATCCTTTGAAAACATTTTTGAAATTGACTCTAAGGTTATCGCAAACCTTAGAGGAAGAACTCCCATACCTTATTTGAAGAAACGAATTCCAATTGAAGAAGAAAATCCATTGAAGATCCATCTTCAAGCTTCATCTTTACCTTGAACTCTCATGGCGGTTTTTGGAAGAACTTTTGGAGGGAATATAATTTGATCTTAGTGTTAGGGTTTAATAGAGTGTTTAATGACTTATACACACTTAAAATACCCATAAACACTCAAAACAACCGTCTATAGACTTATAGGGGCGTGCGGTGAATTTACAAGTTCACCTCTCAAGTTAACAGAAAAATTGCAGCAACTCACGGACCCATCGACGTTACCATCGACAGTCCATGGTATCACCCACGCCCCATTGATGGGGTCTCGTCGTTTGCACCCTTAAACTTCAAACCACGGACAGCCTGCTCCCATCAACGCCCATATCAACGGACAATCAATCAGACTACATCCCGGCGATGGGGTCTCGTGGTTGAGTTCAGAGACTCCACCACCTGTAGGCATGATGGATCCACCGACGGAACCCATCGACGGGACTTCTCCTGGTCAACCGGCCGTCGTTTGGTCTGTCGACTGGACACTGCCTGGCAGTGTTGAGGTCAAGGCTGGGTCCTCCTCTAAGGGACCCTTGCGGGTCCTACTTGGAGTTGTACCCGGACGTTTCCAACCCAAACATGCACGTATGCGAGATTAGGACCTACCACATATGTTTCATCCAAAACGAACACGTAAAACCCGACGAAACATGCTTAGACATACAAGGTCATTCCTAGGCACAACTTTCGAACGTCATGGACGTTCTTGAACGTTTGACCTCCAAACATTACGAAACTTGATACACTGACTTTATACATCATATAAACTCATTTAAGAACCATACAAGCTCATGCATTACACATAATCACATAGAATCACATATGAGGCATTTAGGTGATTTAGTCGTCGAACGTCTTGGTCGACACTTGACGTTTGACTTCCAATGCACCTAAACTCTTAGCTACTGCCTCAACCACACTTTATAGAATATATTATGACCTAAGACCACCATGACAACCACATTATTCTCTACGTTCACCTAAGTCATTTTCGGGGTCTTACATTCTCCCCCACTTGGACAACATTCGTCCTCGAATGACACTTGCCACTCTTCGAATACTTCCAAGAGTAAGGATTCAGTAAGTAACTCATAATCAAACCATATAGCACATAATCAATGAGAAAATATCAATTTCACACAATAAAGAGAATTACAACACAACAAGCAACTAGAATAGGATTCTATAACTCATTATGCTACAAAACTCATCTCCTTAACTCCAAATTAAAAAAAGTCATTTTATATTCATTAGCATGCTCATATACATCATTTCTAACCATATAACAACAATTTTAGACCAAAGAATCAATTAGTCAATTTTTGCAAAATCTTACAGTGAACAGTGACCCATGCTACAGCGAATTGTGCAAATTTTTTTTCTAAAATGCAACTTTTAGGCAATTCATGATATAGACATGCTAATATGCAAGGTAATATCATATAAACACTTTTACAACATAGTCATGGCCTCATAAAACACATAATGCAATAAGTTAATGAAATTCAATTTTAACTAAGCATGCATATCATAAGGAGAATATTTGGAAATCATTTTCCACAAAAACTCCTATACAATTCAAGTTATCAAGAACTCTTTGTTTTAGGCTTGAATAAACACATAATGAAAAGTTAAGGGTACCTCACTCCCCAGCAATCACACTTATCACCATACTCCCCCACTTAGGAGAAACCCATTCTAAGGTTAACATAACATCTACGTCAAGGAACTCTCAAGGCGCCTTAACCCTTAGCTATACCTTCCTCACCCAAAGTCTAGCTCATGAAACTAAAGACTCTCAAGGTTGAATCATCTAGCCATTACTTCCCCCTTACTAAGTGAAACTTGCCATTACTTTTCTCATCTTTTCATCTTCCTTTTTATGGTTAGGTTCTAAACAACTTCAACCCATCTCAAGAGCAACTCCTTCTCTTTCTCACAGTATGCCTTACCATTCTTTTCAACTCCAATACCCTTCAAAAGTAATTAAACCAATCTATGGTCATCAGCACCATTGTTTCAAACCTCACCTAGCAAGCCACACCTCATCTTTTCTCTCCCTCAACCCAAACTTCATATTGTCAAACTCACATGACCAACTCATAGGGAACACAAGGGAAAAACACCATATATGTAAGGCTATTAAGCACGATAGATGAATGAAGAAGTGAAACTTTTCCTAGCACCCAATAGCCTCCTATTCATAATGTGGTGCGCTTCACATTATAAACAAGACTCTATTAGATGTTGTTCATAAGACAACTACTACACTCCCAAACCTGGCTTTGATACCACGTTTGTCACAACCCACAAGTACACCCTAGAAGTTAGAGTATCCTTGAGATCGTCACACGACAAATGAGACTTCAAGAAGTCTTATCTAAGTCTCTCGTATCATTCATTGCATAATAACATACTAAAATGAGTAAGAATTTAAAACTTTCTTCACTCACGAAGAACTCTTTAATAAACAATAGACAAGCGGAAAACTTTCATTAAAACATTTAAACCTTACAATAACCCCTTGAACCATCTAAACTTTAGAGTATACAACACTTGGGACAAATCCCATACAAGACATAAACATAAAGACTTAAGACAATAAAGAACGTGTGGATATTGTCCTCGAATCGAAGAGGACTCACCAATACTTCATCTTCAACTCTTAGAAATATATCCGTCATCCATGGTACATCAAGACTTCCAATTCCCTAAGCTTTAGTCAAAAAGTTAAATAAGGGGTTAGCACATTAGATGTACTAAGTATGGAAGCCATGTAAAAACCATGAAAAAGGGACATTTAGTAAATAACATGCTTTTCATGAATTTTTGATTTAAACATCATACTTTAAACATAAGAAAAACATTTGACACTTTAGAAATACATAAGAATTTATATAAGCAATTATCATAATTTTTGAATCAACATTACAGTAAGTCGATTCACTGTTACAGTGAATTACTTCACTGTATAGTGAATTCGCCTTCCATCAATTTAGACACCTTATAGCATGCAATCTTCTCACTCAAAGCTATCCTAAGATTCACTTAAGTCACACAAAGAGAGACCGCGCATACACCCTCCCTAGATGTTCCTAAACGACCCTCAAGATTGCTCATAATGAGTCACATACACACTTTCAAAGTATCATAACATCAAGGTAAGAATCTTGCACCAAAGGTGATTCTAAGTCTCGCTTGAGTGAGTTGTGAAGCGACCGCCCATACAAACCCTTGCACACACACTCAAGAGATCCAATAGACTCCCAAGGATAGAATTATTAACACAAAATACACCAACACATAGATGATATGACATTCTCCTTCCAAAGGCTATCAAAACACCTACTCAAGTAAATCAAGAAAATAACGTCCATGATTGACCTATTCAAGATTACCTAAATATTCCTTAAGACTACCTAATGATTAGACCATGTCTACAACACCAAACATCTTCCCTAACTAGAGTCATTTTTAAGACTTATCTAGGTAAGATAAGAAGTGACCATTCCTATGCCCCCTTCGCACCTTAACTAGACAACCCTTAACTACTCTAGATAGGTACTACTTCATTTAACATTCTTCCTTAACTTAAGTCATTACATTACTCAGTTCATTTAAGATACATTCATCACATAAGGACATTAAATAATTGTCTTGAAGAAGACCTAGGGACTCCAACTAATATCCTCAAAGCCTATTGTGCAATGTCTAGATAGCGTCCCATACCACCACCTAAATTTCATAGAACTTCTCTAATGTTAGTAAGTATCCCATATGATGAGAATAGGCAATAACCGACATAGACCATGGTAGCAAAGCATGGAATCCGGAGTTCTATCCTACTCCAATGAGGTGTTTTACTTGCCAATGATAGAACACAGACACATCCCATGTAGGCACATGGTTAAGGAATATAAAGGGCATGCTTTGTATTCTAGTCTCATACTTAACTAGAACTACTTCCCCTTACCATACTCACTCGGTGCTAGCCTTAGTTCTCATAGATCAATTCACATTAAGGTTCATATAAATGGGTCACGTGTCTAGTTCATAACCCAATTACATTTACCCTACCAAAGCAAGGTCAACTAGGGGTATCTCACTATGGTGACAAGAAGCTCATCATGACTTTCCTAAGGATTGATATGATGTCGTTCCAGCCAATCAATCTTAAGTCCATCATTCATTACATGACGGATACAATTACGGCTTACTACTTCATGATTCATAACATTACCACTTGGTTCAAGGTTCCACATAAAGGACCATCTTATCATCGTTGAAGGTCTCACCTATATTCATTTATTCAAGACTAAGACATCTCTAAGTTCCTAAGTCAAGACATCACATATTCATATAAGCATCAAGTAAGGGACACAAGTCTATCTAAACAAGACACAACATACTTCCATTTAACACATATAGACTATCTTTCTTTAGACACTTAGGAATGACCCTTATCATTATTGAGTAATCCTATTCATTACGTTAACATCATCTACATAAATAGCCATATAACTTCAAGTAGTGCCGACAAGGCAATGATCATCAATGTACTTAAAATAACACCGACAAGGCCACATCAATTCACATAACACCGCCACCAAAGGTGGACCATACCAATCACATATAAACCAAAAGCTAATTTACATTAACTATACACAATAATAAGAGTGTTAGTGCAGTATACCACCCACTTGATCTCATCACTTCAATTCAAAGCCAAACCATTCAATTCACTACCATAAGGCCCTTACCCATGGCCATGATCATCAATTCAAAGCATAAATCATAATACTCAATGAATCTAAGTCAATTCAATCTAGAATTATCAATCTAAAACCAAATAGATATTAATTGAATACAATGCTTATATCACTAGGAAGCCCATAAGAAACTACAATAGAATCTATAAGCATCAAGTTTATATCAATTCAATAAGCTTAATAGTCAAAAGATCTAAGAATATACAATACTCAATTGATCAAATGGAAACAGCCTATACACCATACATACATAATCTATACATAATTCAAAAGCTCATATCAATCTACACATGAATTCATAAATCTCAAGGCATAATCAATTCACCCATATTTTTGTGAAAATTAGAGAATTTAAAAGATCAAGGGTTCATGGATAATTTCATTAGAAAACATCAATTAAACATCAATAACATCATATCTTAACGTTTGAAAACCTTTCATGCAAGAATCCAAGATTTAGAGTAGAAATTGGATTTTTTTATCTTTTTGAAATCTTTTGAAAACATTTTTGAAATTGTATCTAAGGTGATAGCAAACCTTAGATGAAGAACTCCCATGCCTTATTTGAATAAACCAATGCTAATTGAAGAAGAAACTCCATTGAAGATCCATCTTCAAGCTTCATCTTCACCTTGAACTCTCATAGAGGTTTTTGGAAGAACTTTTGGAGGGAATATGTTTTGATCTTAGTGTTAGGGTTTAATAGAGTGTTTATGACTTATACACACTTAAAATACCCATAAACACTCAAAAAAACCGTCTATAGACTTATAGGGGCGTGGGGTGAATTTACAAGTTCACCCCTCAAGTTAACAGAAAACTGGCAGCAACTCACGGACCCATCGACGTGACCATCGACGGTCCGTGGTCTCACCCATGCCCCGTCGATGGGGTATCGTCGTTTGCACCCTAAAACTTCAAACCACGGACATAATTCTCCCATCGACACCCACATTGACGAATCGTCATTCAGACTACGTCCCGTCGATGGGGTCTCTAGGTTAAGTTCAGAGACTCCACCACCTGCAGGCATGATGGCTCCACAGACGGAACCCATCGACGGGCCGTCTCCTGGTCAACCGACCGTCATTTGGTCCGTCGACTGGACACTGCCTGGCAGTGTTGAGGTCAAGGATAGGGTCCTCCTCTAAGGGCCCATTGAGGGTCCTACATGGAGTCGTACCCGGACGTTTCCAATCCAAACATGAACGTATACAAGTTTAAGACCTACCACATAAGTTTCATCCAAAACGAACACGTAAAACCCGACGAAACATGCTTAGACATACAAGGTCATTTCTAGGCACAACTTTCAAACGTCATGGACGTTCTTGAACGTTTGACCTCCAAACATCACGAAACTTGACACACTGACCTTATACATCATATAAACCATTTAATAACCATACAAGCTCATGAATTACACATAATCACATATAATAACATATGAGGCATTTAGGTGACTTAGTCGTCGAACGTCTTGGTCGACCCTTGATGTTTTACTTCCAATGCACCTAAACTCTTAACTACTACCTCAACCACACTTTATAGACTATATTATTACCTAAGACCACCATTACAACCACGTTAGGCTCTAGCTTCACTAAGTCATTTTCGGGGTCTTACACATACATTTCACAGTTATGTTGTACCCCTGTATATATACACAAAGTTGACATCATGTTTTAAGCAGTTTTTCTTTATATTGCACTTGCTTTTAAATTGCTTTATATTGAAATGAGTCTAGTTATATTGAGTAAAGTTGAGCCAGGTAAGTTCTTCAGATTCCTTTTGAAGACTATGTTGTTTTAGCATTCCAACTCGCATACTCATACATTCAATGTACTGATACTAGTTGGCCTGCATCATATTACGATGCCTGCATCATATTATGATGCCTGCATCATATTATGATGCAGACGTTGGTTACGAGGATCAACATCCAACGCACTGTTAATCCAGTTAATGACTCCAGAGTCAGTTGGTGAGCATCCTTGCATTCAATAAGACTCTTTTATTCACTTTCTAGTTTAGTTCATTAGGATTTTCTTAGGTTTTTCCATACATAGATCTCAGTTGTTTTAGAGGTTTCATAAATAGTCAGACAATCAATTATGAGTCTTTCAGTTTTATACTGTAGATGTTTTGCAATGAGACTTGAGTAGCCCTTTTTTCCAGTTGAATGCTTTCTTTTAAAACATTCTCAGTTTATTTTAAGAGTTCTTTATATTTAAGTCTTTCACTGTTCTTGTAATTTTAGTCTTTCACTATGTAAGCAAGGACAAGGGTTCACTTGAGGCCAGCAATGGTCTTCAAGTGCGAGTCTCACCCAGGGTATAGGCTCGAGGCGTGACAAACTTGGTATCAAAGAACAAAGTTCAAGAGTCCTAGGGAGTCTATGAAGTCGTGTCATAGAGTCCTATTTATCGGTCTGAAGCGGGTCACATCTATAATTAGGAGGCTACAACATTTAGGAACTATCTCAATTCTTTTATACTATTTTTGTGTGTTAGATTTTGATCTCTCAAAGTTTCCCACTAATTCATGCTTTCGTGTGTTACACCCTCAAAATAAACTAGGTTGAACTAGAGCTTCACATGTGTTTGATTAGTTAATAATGAGTTAAAATAGTGTATTTTAGCATTAAGTTATTTTTTAAAGTTTGGGAGTGTTTGGAAGTCAAACGTCTAAGACGTACGGAAACTAGTCGAAGTTGAACTAATGTGTCTTAGTGTTTTTTAGTGAAGTTTTGGGGGATGGTTTGAGGGTGAAATTTAGTATCGATGGTTCCAATGCGTAATGTGACATGTAAAGGGTCAAAAGTTCCTAGAACAACGACCCGAGGACCAGCCTAAGGGTCCCCAAGGAGGACCAAAACATGGGCCATCAAAGCTGCCAGGCAGCCTAGATTTGAAGATTGTCGCGCGACGCGCAACCAGAACTTGATGGGAAAATTTCGCCCTGCAACGCGGGGACAACACGAACCTTACTGTCCCAAAATAGTTTCCAGAACCAACATCAGGAGGTGACCTCGCGACGCGCATCCAAGTCCTAGATTTGGCCGCGTCGTTTTTAAGTCGAATTAGAACTTGGAAAAGGGTCCAAATAGTTTAGGGGTCTTTTGGGAACTTTGGGGATAATTTGTGGTCTGATTTAGGTTATTTTAAACCTCATTTCACCCACCATTTGAAACCCTAAAGATCAAATAAAAAATCTCTCCAAAACACTTCCTCCAAAAACCTCCATTTTCAAGAAGCTTCAAGCTCCAAGGAAGAAGACCAAGTTCTTCTTGTTTCTTCACAAAATTTCGTGGGTTTCTTCATATTGAGGTATGGTAGTTCATCCTTGACTCTTCTTTCATTCAAAGATCCCATTTCAAGAATTTTCAAAAAGGGTTTCCGAACATCATATTCTTCCATTTTGAACGCTAAGCAAGGGTCTTGCAAGAAAATGTTTTAGTGAATGTAATATGGTATTTTTCAATTTTATTTGTTTATTTAAGGTTAAAAACTCAATGACCCTATGGTCAATCCAATTTCTCAACTTGTGGCTTATGAAGTGGGTTTAAGGTGCTTGGTTTGATAATGTTAGAACTATGGTTTTCTCTATATTGTGATCTGAGTATCTACTGCCTTATTATGCTTTATTATGATATTTTTGGTGAAATATTGAGGAAAGTAAAGGCTTGAATTAAGGGTAAGTTGTTCTATGTTGGTTAAGTTATATTGAAGTAATCTTGAGTGTTATGGTCCACCTTGGGTGGCGGTGTTTACTTGAAAGTATATGAAGTTATATGTGTATTGTGAGAATGGCCTTGAAGGCATGATATGTGAACTTAAGTGATGATTTTGATATGTATATGCATGGTATGTGTTAGAAGGGTTAAATGAATATCTTGAAGGGTTTATGTCTAAATGAACTATGTATGTGATATATGAAGTATGATAATGTGTAAATTGTGATAAATGTGGGTATAAGCATGTCTAGAAGTTAATGTTGTGAATAATAGCTATTATGTGAAAGGTGTGCTGACATGTACTCACACACACTTGATTGCATGAATTAAGTCAATGAATGAAATTAGGGTATTGTAGGGTAGACACTCTTCGTGAGTAGAGATGAAGTGTCTAGACTATACCTACTATTCCTAAGTATGAAAAGGGGGACTTTGGGGTGAACACTCTTCGTGAGTTGAGATGAAGTGTTTACTAGCAACCTCACTATTCTTGATGAGCTTTCCAAAGATAGGTTGGAGGTTGGATACCCTTTGTGAGTTTAGATGATGTGTTCAATATTTATATCTCAATCTATGGTCAATGAATGTTTGAGACTCTGTGAGTGAGTTATGCTTAGCACCGAGAGGATTTAAAGAAGGGGTGGGTACACTTCAAGAGTAGAGATGTTGTATCCAATGTTTCTCTTGATATGGGTGCTCCTCGTTAGTAGGGAATGAGTTACTTAGTAGCAATCTATTTATCCCTTAACTATGCGCCTGTGTCGGTGTGGATATTGGAGAATCCATGTAAAGTCTAAAGAATATGACCCTAGCTTAGGCAAGTAGGGATCCCTCATCTGGTAAGGGTAGCACCTGGATTCCATGTCTAGCTCTCATGGTCTATGTCGGTTAAAGCTAGCCCCCACAAATGTATGTAAATGAACTAAGTCTTCTTAAGGGTGTACTACCTTGGGTACGTGGTGGAATGGGACGTTACCTATCCATTGCACAAGTAGACATTTGGAGGGAGTCTTGGTGTGTCCTTATATGAAATGTATGAATGGGTCATGATATGATGCAAATGAAAGTAATGTGATTTTATGTTTAACGTTAAGGAAGCATGTTTATTTTATGACTTGTATAATGAAAGCTTAGTATGTGATGAATGTGATGTGTCTGTTCTAAGGTTATTCCTAAGGAGCACTAAGTGGAAGTGGTAGTATGGGATGCTACTTTCACATTGCACCAAGTGTAAATTGGGGATTTCCTTGGAGGATGGTTCTTATCTGAAGTTCCTAAGTATATGTATGTTTCTATAGTGTCTTCGATATTGAATAGTTACTTGTATGAATGAAATGAAGTATGCTTATCCTTAGTCTTAAGTATATCTTATGTAGCTATTGAGGAGATTGTATGGGCAATTACCTTATGTCTTACTTAGGGGAGCCTTCGAATAACTTAGGATAAGAGTAGTTCATATGTGATTTTTGGGTTCACGGTAAATATGTTCCTATGTTAAGAAAAATTTGAGTTTTACCTTATGTGCTAAATGATAATACTATATGATGTTTTGTAATTTAATTCATGAAGGTTTTTTAATCAAAATAGCATGACTTGTATGTTTCAACTAAATTGTCCCTTCTTGCATGATTTTTGCATAATTCCATACTTATTACAATGTTTGTACTAACTCCATACTTTTATATACTCTATAAGTATAGGTTGGAGGCAAGTTGAAGGTTAGAAGGCAAGCTTGGGAATCAACTCTCTCAAGACTATGTATGTCCTCATATATTCAAGGGCATAGTCTATGTTTCTTTAATTCTTCTTTAAGACTCGTATTAGACTATTTATGTATTTCTTTCAATGTAAATGGTTGTGTCCCTAAGATATTTAAGGTGTGTCTTTAAGATTGGCTTGGGACGATGAGACTTACTCCTTAGTATTTTATAAAAGAAGTTTTGTATTATTATTGTTGTGAAAAGTTTTAAATTTCTGCGCTACTTTTCATATCTTATGTATTGAATGATAGCTAAGAGGCTTGTCCAAGACTTCGAGAGTTCGAGTACGCCATGTTCCGACTCAAGAGTACTCCTTTCTTTTAGGGTGTGCTTGCGGGTCGTAACAAACTTGGTATAAGAGCATAATGTTTTGGAAAATAGTTTAGGGTCCAAAGTCTCACAAGGTACTTCTAGTAGAACTTGTTCATCGGTGTGAGTCGTGAGACATCCATGAGCGGGAGGCTATAAGGCGATAGAATTTTCACTTTCTTTATTACTCTAGTGTCGTGCCATAGAGTTGAGTTTATAAGTTCCTCTTATCAACCTCTTCTCTTGTGTTTATAGGACATGAATACAAGGAGGACACCCGCTTGAAGGGACGAGGGAGAAGTAGCTAATGAGAGGATCCCTCCCCGTGGTGAGCAAGTCCATAAAGTTGGCCAAGAGGAGGTGAATGAGGAGGTTAACCCGCAAGAAGCTTTAGAACCTCAAGGACCTCAAGTGCCCCAAATGCTTCCAATGCCCCAAGGTCCTCAAGCTCCCTATGTTGAAGGGGATATGATTAATGCGGAGATAAGGGCTGCTCTTAGGGTCTTGAACCAACTCATGATGACTCAAGCTCGTGTTGTCACTAATCATGTGGTTTCCCAAGCTAACCTAGAAGTTAGACCTCAACCCAATGCAAGTACTCCCGCTTCTATAATACGGGATTTCATGAGGATGAACCCTCCTACTTTCCATGGCACTAAGGTGGATGAAGTTCCACAAGGCTTCATAGATGAGGTGTTCAAGGTGGTGGATGCTATGGGTGTGACTCCTATAGAGAAAGCGGAGTTAGACGCTTATCAACTAAAAGATGTGGCACAAGTGTGGTTTGAGCAATGGAGGGATGAGAGGCCCTTAAGGGAAGGTCCGATAGATTGGGAAGTGTTCAAAGTGGCTTTTCTTTATAGGTTTTTCCCCTTATAGTTGAAGGAGAGGAAGTTGGTGGAAATCATGAACCTTCATCAAGGGGGAATGAGTGTGAAAGAGTACTCCCTCAAATTCACCCAACTCTCTAAGTATGCCCGAACCATGGTAGCCGAACCTAGGGCTAGGAGGAATAAATTTGTGATGTGGGTGTCTAGATTGGTTGAAAAGGAGTGTCGTACGACAGTTCTCCTTAATGATATGGATATCTCTAGGCTCATGGAGTATGCTCAACAAATTGAGGAGTCTAAGATTAGGGAGAGAAATAGGGATGGGAAGTGGCCTAGGGTGGATGAATCAAGTCAACCCAAACCTAAGAAGAGGTTCAATAATCAAGACTCTTTTATGGGGAACAAGGATACGATTTCCAACCAAAATTCTCAAGGAGGTGGTTCTGCTTTTGACAGGCCTAGGTGTACTAGTTGTGGGAAGCAACACTTGTGTAGGTGTCTTGCCGGCACGGATGGTTGCTTTGGATGTGGTAATAGGGCCATATGATGAGAGATTGCCCTACCCTCAAGGAAAAAGGGAAAGAGGTCAACCAGGCTCCTCATGGTGGTCCGGATCCCAAAGCTCCAAAGAGGAATCGTTTCTATGCACTCGGAGCTAAAAAAAATGACTAATCCGGAGTGAAGGCCTTCATATGTACTAAGTTCATTATGATTGTTTTCATTTGCTTTAGATGAGTTTAACCTAAGTGGGGGAGAATGAGTTGAGTAGGAAGGTAGTTGATATGCTTATCTTTCCTTCTATTCTTACTCAAGCTTGAGGCCAAAATCCTTTGTAGTTTGGTTTGTTTTGGAGTATCGCGTTAGTATTATTTGCATGTTTCCTTATGGTTATGAGTTTCATGAATAATGTGATGTTTTGGCATGCTTTTAATGTTATCATAGTTATATGAGTAGGTTGGTAGTTAATCTATTTTTCCTTTATACTGTGTGGCTAATGATATTTGCTCAATTGCTTGCGTTTATGTTCCAATGTGCGATTTGAAGGTTATTGCATGTTGAGTTTCAGGATGGTGTCATGAAATGTCCACTGTTGGAGAAGGTAGTTCCTCCATAAATGAAATGAAAATGATGAAGTGAGTATGTAATTTCAATTTATGGAATTTGTTCCAAATTGCTTGTACTGCTTAAAATGTTTGATGATATGAAGTTAGTGTTCCTATTAAGTTTGGTGAATTAACTATGAATGTTGTGACATTTATAATATGTTTGGTATGCTGCTAGTCATGTCCCTTTTGTCCTTGAAAGTGTTTAAGTGTCATTCGAGGACGAATGTTCCCAAGTGGGCGAGTATTATTACACCCTCAAAATGAACTAGGTTGAACTATAGATTTGCATGTGTTTAATAAGTTAATAATGATTTAAAATAGTGTATTTTAGCATTACAAGTCAGTTTGTAATGTTTGGGAGTTTTTGGAAGTCAAACGTCTAAGACGTTCGGAAACTAGTCGAAGTTGAACTAATGTGCCGTAGTGTTTCATAGTGAAGTTTTGGGGGATGGTTTAAGAGTGAAATTAAGTATCCATGGTCCCTATGCGTATACTGACATGTAAAGGGTCAAAATATCCAAGAACGACACCCCAGGGACCAACCTAAGGGTCCCCAAGAAGGACCCAAACATGAGCCATTAAATCTGCCAGGCAGCTAAGATTTGAAGGCTTCTGCACGACGCACAACCAGCACTTGATGGGAAAATTTGGCTCTGCGACGCACGGCCAACAGGAGCCTTACTGTCACAAAATATTTTCCAGAACCAAGATCAGGATGTGACCTCGCGACGCGCAGCCAAGTCCCAAATTTGGCCGCTTCGTTTTTAAGTCAAATTAGAACTTGGAAAAGGGTCCATATAGTGTAGGGGTCTTTTGAAAACTTTGGGGGATCATTTGTGGTGATTTAGGTCATTTTACACCTCATTTCACCCACCATTTCAAACCCTAAAGATCAAATCAAAAATCTCTCCCAAAACTCTTCTTCTAAAAACCTCCATTTTCAAGAAGCTTCAAGCTCCAAGGAAGAAGACCAAGTTCTTCAAGTTTCTTCACCAAATTTCGTGGGTTTCTTCATATTTAGGTATGGTAGTTCATTCTTGACTCTTCTTTCATTCAAAGAGCCCATTTCAAGACTTTTCAAAAAGGGTTTTCAAACTTCAAATTCTTCCATTTTGAACTCTAATCATAGCCCTTGCATGAAACTTTTTAGCGAACGTAATATGATATTTTTCAATGTTATTTGATGATTTAAGGTTAAAAACTCAATGACGCTATGCTCAATCAAATTTCTCAACTTTTGGCTAATGATGTGGGTTTAAGATGCTTGGTTTGATAATGTTAGAACTATTGTTTTTTCTGTATTGTGATGTGAGTAGCTACTGCCTTATTATGCTTCATTATGATGTATTTGGTGAAATATTGAGGAAAGTAAAGGCTTCGCTAAAGGGTAAGTTGTTATATCTTGGTTAAGTTATATTTAAGTAACTCTTAAGTGGTATGGTCCACCTTGGGTGGCGGTGTTTACTTGGAAGTATATGAAGTTATATGTGTATTGTGAGAGTGGCCTTAAAGGCACGATATGTCAAGTTAAGTGATGGTTTTGATATGTATATGCATGGTATGTGTTATAAGGTTGAAATGAGTATCTTGAAGGGTTTATGTCTAAATAAACTATGTATGTAATATGTGAAATATGATATGTGTAAATTGTGATAAATGTGGGCATGAGCATTTCTAGAAGTTAATGTTGTGAATAATGGCTATTATGTGAAAGGTGTGCTCACATGTACTCACAAACACACTTGAATGCATGAATGAAGTCAATGAATGAAAATGGGGGATTGTAGGGTAGACACTCTTCGTGAGTAGAGATGAAGTTTCTAGCCCATCCATACTATTCCTAAGTATGAAAGTGTTTAGTAGCAACCTCACTATTCTCGATGAGATTTCCAAAGATTGTTGGAGGTTGGACACCCTTCGTGAGTTGAGATGGGGTGTTCAATAGTTATATCCTACCCTATGTTCAATGAATGTTTAAGACTCCGTGGGGGAGTTATGTTTAGCAGCGAGAGGATTTAAAGAAGAGGTGGGTACACTTCGTAAGTAGAGATGTTGTATCCAATGTACCTCATGAGATGGGTGCTCCTCGTTAGTAGAGAATTAGTAACTCAGTAGCAATCTCCTTATCCCCTAACTATGCGCCCGCGTAGGCGTAGCTATTGGACAATCCACGTAAAGGCTAAAGAATATGACCCTAGCTTAGGCAAGTAGGGATCTCTCATCCGGTAAGGGTAGTACTTGGATTCCATGTCAATCTCTCATGGTCTATGTCGGCTAAAGCTAGCCCCCACAAATGTATGTAAATGAACAAAGTCTTCTTAAGGGTTTACTACTTAAGGTAGGTGGTGGAATGGAACGTTACCTATCCGTTTCACAAGTAGACATTTGGAGGGAGTCTTGGTGTGTCCTTATATGAAATATATGAATGGGTCATGATATGATGCAAATGAAAGTAATGTGATTTTATGTTTAACGTTAAGGAAGCATGTTGATGTTATGACTTGTATGATGAAAGCTTAACATGTGATGAATGTGATGTGAATATTCTAAGGTTATTCCTAAGGTGCACTAAGTAGAAGTGGTAGTATAGGATGCTACTTTCACATTGCACCAAGTGTAAATTGGGGATTTCCTTGGAGGATGGTTCTTATGTGAAGTCCCTAAGTATATGTATGTTTCTATAGTGTCTTCGATATTGAATGGTGACTTGTATGAATGAAATGAAGTATGCTTATCCTTAGTAATCTTAAGGATCTCTTAAGTAGGTATTGAGGAGATTGTATGGGCAATTTCCTTATGTATTACTTAGGGGAGCCTTAGAACAACTTAGGATAGGAGTAGTTCATGTGTGATTTTTGGGTTCCCGGTAAGTATGTTCCTATGTTAAGAAAAATTGGAGTTTTACCTTATGTGCTAAATGATGATACTATATGATGTTTTGTAACTTAATTCATGATGGTTTTTTTTTTATCAAAATAGCATGACTTGTATGTTTCAACTAAATTGTCCCTTTTTGCATGATTTTGCATAATGTCATACTTAGTACAATGTTTGTACTAACCCCATTTTTTCTACACTCTATAAGTATAGGTTTGAGGCAAGTTGAAGGTTAGAAGGCAAGCTTGGGAATAGACTCTCTCAAGACTAAGTATGTCCTCATATATTTGAGGGCATAGTCTATGTCTTTTAATTCTTCTTTAAGACTCGTATTAGACTATTTATGTATTTCTTTAAATGTATAGGGTCGTGTCCCTAAGATGTTTAATGTGTGTCTTTATAATTGGCTTGTGACGATGAGACTTACTCTTAAGTATTTTATAAAAGAAGTTTCTTATTATTATTGTTGTGAAAAGTTTTAAATTCCGCACTACTTTTCATATCTTATGTAATGAAATATGGCTAAGAGGCTTGTGCAAAACCTCCGAGAGGTCGAGTACGCCTTGTTCCGACTCAAGAAAACTCTTTTCTTCTAAGGTGTACTTGTGGATCGTAATAGTGTGGTAGGAACCATTCAGGTATTTGTCGTGAGGGATTAAATGGTTATTAATGTGTGGTCAAATTGGTAATTTCAAGCGAGAATGTCCAAAGAACAAGCAAGGAAATGGTAATGGGGGAAATAGAGACTAGTATTCATCAATTACTCCACCCAACAGGGCTGCACCTAGAGGAGCTACTTCTGGTACTGGCGGAGGAACAAACCATGCTCTAAAAAATCACCAAGACCAAGAGAATTCACCACATGTTGTCGCTGATATGATTCAAGTCTTTGACTTTACTGTTTATGGTTTGCTAGACCCATGAGAGAATTTATATTTTTTAACTCCATATATTTCTATGAACTTTGATATTATGCTTGAGCAACTAACTGAACCATTCAGTGTTTTAACACCTGTTCGTGAGTCCATACTAGCAGGGAGAGTCTATAATGATTGTCTTGTTTCCATCCGTCACAATAGTACCATGTCTGATTTAATTGAGTTACACATGGTAGATTTTGATGTCATTCTTGGTATGGACTGACTTCATGCTTGTTATGCATCAGTTGATTGTAGAACTCGAGTATTCAAGTTTTAATTTCCTAATAAGCTAGTCTGAGAGTGGAAAAGTTGTTTAGAAGGGCCTAATGGTCGTTTCATTTCGTGCCTTAAGGCAAGAAAGTTAGTTTCTAAGGGGTGTGTCTATCACATGGTCCGAGTTAATGAATCAAGTGTTGAAGAACCTCCTATTTAGTAAGTTCCAGTAGTAAAAGAGTTTCCAGAAGTCTTTCCAGATGATCTTCCGGATGTCTTTCCACATGATCTTCCAAAGTCTTTCGAGATGATATTCCCGAACTCCCTCCTCAGAGAAAGATAGACTTCCGTATAGATATTCTTCCAAGTACTCTTCCTATCTCTATTATGCTATATAGAATGGAACCAGCAGAGTTGAAAGAACTTAAAAGCAGTTAAAGGCCTTTTAGAGAAAGGCTTTATTCGACAAATCGTAAACAAGATGGTTCCCTTATGATGTGTCTAGACTGCCGTCAGTTGAATAAGGCTACCATTAAGAATAAGTATCATCTTCTTAGAATCAATGTCTTTTTTATCATCTTCAAAAATTGACCTCAGATTAGGCTACCATCACTTGAAAGTTAGGATATGTAATATTAAAAATATAGCATTCAGAACAAGATATGGTCATTATGAGTTTTTGGTCATGTCATTTGATTTAACTAATGCACCAGCAGCATTCATATACCTTATGAATAGAGTCTTCAAACATTATTTTGATATGTTTGTTATTGTCTTCATTGACGAAATACTAGTTTATTCAAGGAATGAAGAAGATCATGCGAGTCATCTCAGAATAGTTTTTTAGACTTTGAAATATAGAGAGTTGTATGCCAACTTCTCTAAGTATGAGTTTTGTCTTGAATTTGTGGCGTTCTTGGGCCACATAGTTTTCGATTATTGGATTAGAGTTAATACTCAAAAAATTGACGTACTGCAGAATTGGCCTTGACCGACATCTCCAACTGATATTAGGAATTTCTTGGGTTTAGCTGGCTATTATAGACGGTTTGTAGAGGATTTTTCCTCTATTTTGTCTTCTTTGGCCAAGTTGACTCAGAAAATAGTGAAATTTCAATGGTCTGAAACTTGTGAAAAAAGCTTTCAGGAACTGAAGAAGAGGTTGACAACTACTCCAGTTTTGACAATGTCGGAAGGTACTCAAGTTTTTGTGGTGTACTGTCATGCATCTAGAGTTTGTTTGGGTTGTGTTCTAATGCAGAATGGCAAGGTTATAGCTTATGTCTCCAAACACTTGAAAGTTCATGAGAAGAATTTTTCAACCCATGACTTTGAGTTGGTTGTTGTAGTATTCACCTTGAATATATGGCTTCACTATTTGTATGGGGTTCATGTTGATGTATCCACTTATCACAAGAACCTACAATATGTGTTCACTCAGAGAGAGTTGAATCTCAATTAAATGAGGTGGTTAGAATTGTTCAAGAATTATGACATGAGTATTCTTTACCACCCAGGTAAGGCTAATATGATTGTTGATTCTTTAAGCAGGTTATCTCTGGGTAGTACCTCTCATCTTGAGGAAGAGAATAAAGAACTAGCAAAATATGTGCATAAGCTTTCACGGTTAGAAGTCCTACTCATGGAATTCAAAAAAGGAGGAATAGTACTAATAAATGGGGTTGAATCATCATTAGTGTCAGAAGTGAAAGAAAAGCAAGACTAATGTCCCATTTTCCTATAATTGAAGGCAGATGTTCATAAGCAAAATGTATTAGCTTTTGAATAAGGGGAGATGGTGTATTGAGGTACCAAGGTAGATTGTTTGTACCAATGGTGGATAGACTCCAACATAGGATCATGGAGGAAGCTCATAGCTCCTGATATTCCATTCGTCCGGGTTCCACGAAGATGTATCGTGACTTGAGAGAAAATTATTGGTGGAACAATATGAAGAATGACATTGCTGAATTTGTTGCAAAGTGCCCAAATAGCCAACAAGTTAAAGTGGAGCATCAAAGGCCCAGTGGTTTGGCTCAGAATATAGAATTTCCATAATAGAAGTGGGAGATAATTCATATGGACTTCATCACATGTTTACCAAGATCTCGTAGGCAGCATGATTCTATTTAGGTGATTGTCGATAGAATAACAAAATTTCCCACTTTTTTTCAGTAAAGACTACTCATTCGGTAGAAGATAATGCTAATTTGTATATTCAATAAGTGGTAAGACTTCATGGATTTCCATTCTTCATTTTTTTAGATAGAGGTGCAAAATTTACTACACTGTTCTGGAAAACTTTTAAAAAAGGATTGGGTTCAAAGGTGAAATTAAGTATTGCATTTCATTCCCACACAGATGGGCAAGCAGAGTTCCCTATTTAGATCTTATAAGATATGTTGAGGGCTTGTGTGATTTATTTCAAGGGGAATTGAAATGATCACCTACCTCTCATTGATTTTTCTTACAACAACAACTGCCACTCTAGCATCCAAATGACTCCTTCTGAAGTTCTTTGTGGGAGAAGTTGCAGATCTCCTATTGGATGGTTTGAAGTTGGTGAAGCAGTATTGGTATGACCAGGTTTAGTTCACCAAGCTTGGAGAAGGTAAAGGTGATGTAAGAGAGGTTGAAAACAATACAAAGTCTTCAGAAATCATACATTGATGTTAGGAGAAAGGCATTAGAGTTTGAAGTAGATGATGGGTATATCTAAAAGTTTCACCCATGAAATATGATATGAGGTTTGGTAAGAAGGGGAAACGTAGTCCCCGGTGTATTGGACCTTATAGAATATCCAAGAGAATTGGCAATGTAGCTTATGAGTTAGAGTCACCAAAACAATTAGCAGCGGTTCATCCGGTATTTGATGTATCCATGTTGAGGAAGTGCATGGTCTATCCTTCTATGATAATATCTACTAAGAATATTGGGATCAAGGATATCTTATCCTATGAAGAGATTCCGATTCAGATTTTAGATCGCCAAGTTCGCAAGTCGAGGACAAAAGAAGTTCAATCAGTAAAAGTCCTTTGAAGGAACCGATTTGTTCAAGAAGCTACTTGAGAAGCTGAGGAGGATATGAAAAAGGGGATATCCACATCTCTTGAACCGGAATAAAATACAGACCAAGGTACTAATTTTCTTCTTAGTACTAGCTAAATGATGAGTAAGCATGTTGTTTGTTTGCATTTGATTGTTGTTTGAACTTTATCTTATTACCCTTAACCCAGTAAGTGTAATATCAATCGAGGAATGTTCCCAAGGGGGAGATATTGTAATATCTCGCAACTATAAAGAACTAGAAGGAAGTCTAAAATTTGGAAATAGTTACTTTTAGAAATACAGGGAAATCTTTAAAATTTTAGGTAAGTTAAACTTAGTTTTTGGTCAGCTTCAAACTTTCATAACTCTTAGCTCAAGATGAGTTGGCCGTATTTCATGATATGGTTAGAAATCTCATGGAACTATCTTTCCAACGCCGCAAAGTTTGCGCGATTTCAAATTCGTATGAGTGAGTTATGTCTTTTGGGAGTTGGGCTACTGGATTAAGGAAATGTCAAAATCTTGGATTTTAAAGGGTAATTTCACTGCCCTATAATTTTTATCCATTTTTCGGAGTTAAATATGGGTCAAATCTGAACATAGTCAGTTTGAGTAGTTTTAAATTTCATGCTAGGGATAAGAGAAATGAAGAAGAAGAAAAGGGCAAGATTTGCCAAGATCGTTTGAGTTTGATCGTGTGTTTGCCTAGGATTTACTTCGATTTTGTGTGTGAGGCTCTCATAACGTTGGATAGTTCTCCCACGTGCCAGCCATATTATTTTAGTTTGGATTCATCCTAAAAGTGTTTGAATATTGATGATCTTGATGCCTAATTCTTGATTTCTTATGTTGTTCTTGAGTTTGCCTGAGTTGGGGAGTTTCTGAATTCGTTACGTCACATTATAAATTCGTGTCGAGTTAAGTTCTTAGTTACATTTGATTGGTATCTGTATCTAAAATTAATTGAAGAAATAGAATCGAGTTTGACTGAATTGGGGAAGGAAAACGGAGACGAAATTTGAATGAGCAATATAAGAAGGTGGCCGCGCGTCGCGTGCCTAGTGCCTTATTTTGAAAATCCAGCTCCCCGTCGTGGATTTGACACAAGGTGTTATACCTCAAAAGACGTTTTGTAACAAAAAATTTAATATGCCTCCTCGTCGCGGACCCATACTCAAATCTTGATTTTCAGTCTTTTGTCATTTTTAGCTATCTATAATCGTTTCTGAACAACATAAGAACTTTGCAAACACAAATCTAAATCCTTGAATCGATAATTTAATTCAAGGATCAGTTAAGAGTCAAGTCAATAGTGGGTAATATCAAAGTCAAGAGAAGTCAAGATTCAAATAAGAGAAGTTCAATTCAAATTTTCATAAGTCTTTTACAAACGTTTTAACTTTGTTTTAAGACTTAAATTTTGAGTTCAGTTAAGAGT
The DNA here is from genome assembly GCA_022817965.1 of Solanum lycopersicoides. Classification (NCBI taxonomy): domain Eukaryota; kingdom Viridiplantae; phylum Streptophyta; class Magnoliopsida; order Solanales; family Solanaceae; genus Solanum; species Solanum lycopersicoides. Next base: position 28,962,470 of record CM040623.1, read on the forward strand.
AATGTTGAAGTTCTTTCTTCAATGCAGCATATGGGGACTATGTATTCCCAAAGAGATTTAAATTGTTTTCATATTTAAATAAGAACAGAAACTAGGATTTTCAAAGTTCCTTCGGGCTAGTGTTCAGAATAGAGTAATAGCTTTGTAAATAAAGCAAGAAGCGAAACTGAGATTTTTTGAGCTATGATTTTGAGCACTGATCTCATATCACAGAAAAAGTATGTTTTTAAAACATAAGAGACAGTATATTTTTGGTGTAGTATTAAGCACCAAATTTGGGACGATCATGAGTTCAGATAACTCAAGTATCCATAAAATCATGTAGTCACCATGGGTAGAAAAGGTCATACTTTTTTGGTGAATCCTTTTCACAGTAGACTAGTGGATCCATTATGCACTTCAGGTCCTATACCTTTGGTCGGGTATAGGATGCGCTGGCAGCGTAAGGTAGATCAATGTATCATCACTAAAGGTCTTATGTGATAGTTGTCGGTTAGAGAAACTCTCACATATGTTATTGTATTTTTATATACACAGTTTAATTGTATATTTACATGCATTTCATAGTTATGTTGTATCCTAGTATACATACATAGAGTTGACATCATGTTTTAAGCAGTTTTTCTTCATATGACTCTTGCTTTTAAATTGCTTTATATTTAAATGAGTCTAGTTATGTTGAGTTAAGTTGAGCCAGGTAAGTTCTTCAAAATCCCTTTCAAGCCTATGTAATAGCATTACAACTGGCATACTCGTACATTCAATGTACTGATGCAAGTTGGCTTGCATCGTTTTATGATGCATACGCATGTAACAAGGATCAGCATCCAGCTCACTGTTGATCCAGTTGAGAACTTTAGAGTAAGGTTGTGACCCTCATTGCATTCTGGAGGACTCTTTTATTTGGTTTCTAGTTTAGTTCATTAGGATGTTGTGGGGTTCGTCCCAACATCCATCTTAGTTGTTTTAGAGGATTTATAGATGGTAAGACATCATTTATGTGTCTTTCAGTTTTGTATTTCAGATGTTTTTCTATGAGACTTGAGTAGCCATTTTGGCCAGTTGAATGCTTTGTTTTTTAGACATTCTTACATTATTTTACAACTTCTTTATGTAGACTATTCTTCTTATTTAAGTGTTTCGCTGAGTAATTAAATCAGGCCAAGGGTGCGCTTGAGGACAACAATGGTCTTCGAGTGCTAGTCTCTCCCAGGGTATAGGCTCAGGGCACGGCACCTTTCTTAGCAAATCTGATCATACCCTTCATGTGTGAAAATTTAAATTAAACCAAATCATGAACATTAAACTCAAGATCTTTTCTTATTTCATCGACATTTGACTTTTTCCGAGTATGAGCCATTTTCAACCTTTCTCAATTAGGTTGAACCTTCTTTATGGCCTCATGTACCAACTCGGGATCTATTAAGGCAACTTCACCCACCTGAAACCTACCTGTAGGAGATCTACATATCCTACCAAATAATGCCTAAAATAGACCCATATCAATACTTTAGTGATAACAACTGTTATAAGAAAATTCAATGAACGGAAAATGGTCATCCCAAATACCCTTAAAATCAATATACAGGCTCTCAAGATGTCTTTAGAAGTTTGGATACCACACTCCCCTTTGTCATCTGTTTGTGGATGAAAGGTTGTACTAAGCTTAACAACTACCAAGACCCTTTTGGAAAGACTTCCAAAACTAAGAAGTGAATTTGTTACCACGATAAAAAATGATGGACAAAGGCACTCCATGAAACTTTACAATTTCTCTTCAGTACAACTTAGCATATTCCTCTGTCGAATAGGAAACCTTCAAAGGAATAATATGAGCCCATTTCATCATCTGATCTACTATAATCCAAATTTAGTCATGTTTTCACCGAGTATTAGGTAAACCAACAATGAAGTTCATCTTCACATCTTCCAACTTCTAAGTTGGAATACTAATGTCTTGGGATAAACCTCCCGGTTTCTGATGCTCAACCTTCCCTTTGCGACAATTCTGAAATTTAGTCATAAATTTTATAATATATTTCTATATCTCATACCATCAATTGACATCCTGTAAATCACTTTATATCTTAGTGTCTCCCGAGTGAATGCAATACCGCAAACTATGGGCTTCTAACAAGATATGTTACCTCAATTCATTAACAATTAGAACTGACAAACGACCTTGATATATAAGTACACCATCTCCCTGTTGGGATATAGACTCAATGTATTTCATAAGAATCATTTCTTTTTAGTCGACAAAATTTGGATCAAGGCCTTGCTTGTATTTCATATCCTCCACTAAAGAGTATTGAAACCCGAACAACTTAGAGGATCTTCCTCGACCTCTCTTCATTTAGCCGTGAGCATTGGGCAATCTCTCATATTATGATCACTTTTACCATAATGGAATCAACCATCCATGTCGTCTAGGAACTTACCCTCGTGCTTCATTCAACTCCTAGCACACGTACACATAGGAAATCAAGATCCACTACAATTCCCTCCTTGAGGCTTAAGGTTAGATAACTAATATTTGTTGAATTTAGGAGGAGCAACGAACAAACCTTGAGTGCAAAAACTTTGTCGAAATCTAGAACAACCATATCCATCAGACCTTTCATGAGGGAAATTTCTATCACTGGTCTTAGCCCTTTTTTTCCCAAATACTTTCCCTTCAGTTTCTCTTCTTAGATATATTTAGAATGAACCATGAGACGAGAGATGTCCATTTCATTAATGAGCATGGTGGTATGACACTCTTTAATAACCATTTAAGATACACCAAAAACAAACATACTCATCCTTGCCCTAGGATCGGCAACCGTTGTTGGAGATATTTAGACAATTGCTTTAACTTCAAAGCATATTCCCTCACACTAATGCTTCTTTGACGAAGGTTTACGAAAACAGGTACCTTTTCGTCCCTCATCTCAAGGGGAAAAAACTATCAAGAAAAGTAGCCTTATAAATCTCCCAGTCAAGAGAGCTTACATCCTTTTAGTCTTCTTTTTTTCTATTGGTTGAACAAAGTTTGAGCAACACCTTTTAGTTGATAAGTAGAAAAATCCGCCTTTTACAATGGCGTCACTCCCATGATCATCAAGACCTTATAAACCTCATTAGTCAACTTGAGGACCTTTCTCAAACTTAGAGCCGTGAATTTCCGAAGGATTCTTCCTAGTAAAGTCCCTCAATCTAGATATTCCCATACCCACATTGGGTTCATATGAACCAAAACCTACATATTGGCTTGGTCCGTCACGGCTTGAGCCAACTCTTGAAAAGCAGCCTTGAACTCGACATTAGTCAGTTGCTCAGCCAAAGGATTGACTGAAACTTGAGGAGACTGCGGAGGACCCTAATTTTTCCGCAGTCTCCTCAAATTCCTTATAACAAAATCTCTTTGAGTAGCCATGTAGTGTAGAACATCATATATGGATTTAAAGAGAGACCTTATATAGTTAAAATCTACCGCACAATTTTAGAGTAATCAAAGAAGTGGAGTTTCCTAATCATCTTGTAGCCTCTTTTGATAAATGTTGTGCGCTTCACTCTAATAAACAATACTTTACTCGACGTGTCTTATGAGACACCATAGACCATTCTAAACCTTGTGCTCTAATTATGAAGTTTAACATGACTTAGGGGTACACCCGAGATATAACATGGTGTATAGGACCCCAAGAGACCCTATACAAGCCTCTTAGCATTCATAACATAAGCAATAGAATAAAATATGTAAAGACAACATTTCAAGTAAAATGTTTTATAAAAGTAAAGAGGAAGTCTAAAACACTTGTCTCATTAGCCATCTGGTACAATATAATGAAATTGGGCATAGACTATACATCATGTCCGATAAATGGAGATGAGAAAGAAAACATAAACAATAAAACTCCATCCTCGAAGCATGAGGACTCCTCAAAGCTTGGGAACCCAGTAATCAACCACTAGCCATGAAACTAAGAAACCTGACTAACAGACCCTACATTTGGGGAAATGTAGGCAAGAGTATGCATTAATAAAAAAATGTACCAATTATGATAGCTATGAAAAAAAAACATTTAAATCATTCAAAAAAATGACATGCAATTTACCAAGATAAAACATGATATAAAAAAAGGTTGGATAAAATATGTCATAAAACATGGTAAATGCAAGCTAACATCATTAAAACCTTTGAACATATATGTGATACTTCATCAAGTAACCTTAGTTCCTTATTAGTATGGTAAGTATCCTTAACAGACATAGAGACCATGTGAGCTATAACATGATCCCCAGTGTCTCCCATACCAAAAAGGGTTTTCCTACATTCAAAGGTAAAGACCATGAACTTCTAGATTAAGTGGATCAACTAGCTAATATTTATCTAGACAATCATCCTATGGGGGCACATAGGTAACAGATAATTAGATTGCTTCTAGAAACCCGACCTCTAGTAATGGGAGAGCTTTTATCTGAATATCCTCTTGATGCTAAGCAAAAGTTGCATGGAAAAGTCATTTCTTACTTGTACTCATTATATATGGAAGGGAACGTCATCTTTCCAATCACAGCTAAGTTTTTATACATGTAAAGTTATCATTCAATAACCAATTCAAGCTAAGTTTCATTTGGATGGCTATTAATCTTTGATTAAATTAGGTGAGAAAACCTTTCAACCTTAGAATCCTTATTATGTGAGAAAACCTTTCACAATCATACTTTTATGCGTATATGAGAAATCCCTTCAACAACAACAACAACCTAATCATTGATACTTTACTCTCAAAGCATCTTTAAAACATTTACACAGATTTCATAAGAACATGCATAATTTCATACTTTACCTTTCAAGGTGCAAAACCTACTTTTAATAATCATCAATTAGAAAATATGGGTAAGATATGGATTTAATCATACACTCATTTAATTCCATCAATACATGCTTAATTTCATGGAACTCTGCTTTCATAAAAAATCCCACTTCACATGATCATACATGGGGATTGCATGTGTTCATAGGGGAATCATCAAAAAATCATAGTATTTCATCAATTCATGCATAAGATATCATAGTACAATCATTTAAATAAATAATCAAGTGGTCTAACCGATGGTTCGTTAATCAGGCTGTGGTTCTGGACCTCTGGGATTGAGTTAGGGTGGCTAACCACTGACCACACATATGGTCCGTGGTCCCATCCATGGGCCGTCGGTGGCCTCCATCCGCTGACACTTGCAACTTATAAAAATTGTTTCTTTGCCCTTTTTGAATTGGGGGTGTCCCACTCGAAGCAACAAACTAGGACAAGGACGAGCCAACACCGATGAAGCTTCCACCACCTCCCCCAAGAAGAGAATTTAGTCCGCGAAAAGTAAAAACCAACTAAGCTTTTGGTTCCGAAAGTTTCAAGGTCCATACGCTTTTGAATTCCTTTCTTTTTCTGTATTAGATTATAAAATTTTATGGTTTTCGAAGTAAGAAAATCATTCTTTAGAATGGAAATTTTCTATCATTTTTTTCATCCCCTTTTGCAACCCCAAATACTAAAGAACACAGAGGTTTATACAGAGGGAATTTTGGGTTGAATTAGGGAGGGGGGGAAGCTAGAAAATTGTATATGAATTAGGGAATGGGAATTTGAAAATCAAAAACTTTGTATCGATTCAAAAACAAAGGTGTTAACTAATCCAAAAGATGTGGACGACCTCGATCGAAATGGCGATCCTTGAGCTCTAGGTGGTTTAATCCCACGCTTAGCAAGGACAAATATGTGGTTGTTAGGCGAATGTTGTTGTTATAGAAAAAGGAGGACGACGCGTGTATGGGGTCTGTACTATAATGCCATTAAGAAGTTTCTGCTGATGAGCAGATTGGTTCTATTGATATTTACACGTTCGTATTGTTGGATTGGATTGCACGCATCTAGGGGTACTAGTCGAAGAAAGAAGAAGAAGTATAAGACATCGTTCTGTCCGGGTCGCGTAATGATGGGTATCAGTGTGCATGAACGTATGTATTGTTGTGCTTCTAAATGGGAGAATTGTATGATTAAAGTGGGTTCGGTATTGAATTGGGTAGATTGGGTTGCTCGAATTGTTTTTGGGTGGCTGAAAGAATTGTGAATTGGGTGAAGTAGGTCTCAAATTTGAATTAAGGAGGGGTAAAAGAGGGATTAGATTTGTAATTAAAGAATAGCCAAATAAATTGATAATTTAGCCGATTAAATTACCAATGTAGCCAAATTGAATTCACTTAATCAACTCGACTAGTAATTAAATTGGATGAATTAATATAATTAACTAACGATATTCTTAATCTTAACGAAATAAATTAGGTAATTTAATTTTAAAAAACTATTAAATTAAAATATAATTCAACTTAAATTTAACTAATTTCATAAAATATTTAACTAAAAATAAAATCATTTTTGAGATAATTTCTTTATATCCATAAAATATACTGATTATATAAAAACATATATGTTATTTGAAAAATATAATAGAATGCTACAATACTATTTAAAAATAACTTGCAAACTGTTAATTATTTTATTTTTTTCGAAATTTTATAAAACTAATTATTTTAAATCGTTTGAAATTGAACAAGATCGATGATTAATCTATAATGTGGAGGCCAAAAATTGGGTGTCAACACAAGAGATACTTGAACTGCAAGTAGAATTTGCATCAAAAGATGCAACTAGTGTAGTATGAACATGGGAACACGTGTATAAGAAGGCATTATAGGCCAAAAATGCGAGGTATTACTATTATACCATGTAAATTATAAAAGGTTACCTATATAAGTCTTCCATTTCTAAATAGTTAATGAGAGATAGAGAGATACAATAAATTAACATACCCCAATAAACAACATATGTGAAAATCAAGTAAAAATAAGGAGTGATTGTAATTCAGTTGTCATATATATGATCCTATCAGTATACATCTGCTTTCAACAATAGCATGTTGGGATCAGATCGATGGACTCATGGGGGACTTACATGTCCATTTACACATCCAAATGATTTTCCCTTTGGCATGCATAATTCATTTTATTGGAAGTCAACCACGACATCATATAATAAAAATCTCAAAAAACTGTTTTTCATTTGGGTTTATTACTATATTATATCTTTCATACCATTCTAGTGATTCATGACAAATGAATATGTATTGTTTATCAAAATAATAAAGCATGCTCATCTGCTACATAAGCAAGTATATTTATGTCAAAATAGTGTCCTTAAGCCTCTAACCCATAAAGATACGATTTAACAGATAAATAAGAGTGATGCAACAAACCATAAGAAATTCAAGTAACATAACATCTATAGGTTATGTCATTACATAGAATGCACATCAATAAGTCATTCATTTCAACACCAAATAAACTAATAAACCATCTCGAGCAATGTCTAAGAGTAATTATTGTCTACCTTGAAAGTCGAGTATACGTGTCATAAACTCTTAAAAGTTACTTCCCTTTTTCCATAGCCATTGACCTCTCCAAGTTTATTAAAAATATACTATATATGAGTATATGAGTCTATTAACACCCATATTGTTTTAAGAAAAAAAATGGACCGATGGTTCATTTATTTCTTATGAAGAAGAATCATACACGAACAGGCAAAAAATAGCCCACTTTAGACCAAATACCAAATAACCCAAATAAGTAAATAAATATACTACTCGGTCATGGTCTTGAGGACCAAACTGCCCATTTCTCACTTTCATATACTCCGCCTCTTCAATGTTTATGGCTCCCTTCACCCTTTGTTTGCTCGGGCTTCATCTTCGGTTCATTAACATACTTCATCCATGTAAAAGGATGAGATATATCAGATCGCAAAGGCAAATCAATCTCATTTTTTATCAACAACAACTACTGTTGACCTTACTTTTCCCTTTTTGTAGATATGAAATGTGGTGGAGGTGTTTGGAGTTAAAGATGATTTTTTTTTGGATTCAACCATGAAACTCCTTCTGGAAGCTTGAGGTACATGAACACCCATATTTATATTAAACTCCAGTAAAAAATGGACTCACAAAGACAAACATGAAAACCTAAGTTAAAAGGTGAAAATTGATTTCCGAATTAGATTAGCAATTGTGTGAAAAGCTCATGCGCCAAAAATCAGCTAAATTTGATCATTAATTGATTCTCCATTAAACAAATTACATGTAATTTCCCTTAGAGACTTAAACTACATTTCTCCAATCCAAACACAAATGTTTTCTTTTCGTAAGTGTAAATCTTATTACCAGATATGTCATTGGGTACAATTTGGAACTTTGGAAATGGTAATGTTCCAATATTATAGCCATACGGCTTCTAAATCTTCCTCAAACTTTTATACTATTCTAAGGATAGTAATTAAGACTATGAATATATTCTATTAGCACACATATCATTCTATCTCTATCATGTATATCCGGGATAATTAGTCGGTTGATCATGTTTGTGGTCCTCTCCTTATATTGGAATATACCTATGGTTTCTCTCCTTCCATATATGATATAGTGTTGCGTCTAGTGCAATTATGCATACATCTGCCATAGTAGATTTGCTAGTAGCATGTTCTTTGGCCTATTCCAGGTCCTCATTCCATCCAGTGCTACCCCTTGTGATGAGTAACTAGGTAAGAATATTTTGTCATATTTGTTTTGGAAGTGAACATGTAAAAAAAATGTGTTGGTGTGTTTCAAATTTTACCTTTCATAATGAACATACAGCTTCATCAATAATTCCCCAATTTATTAGTCCGTCTTTTTTATATAGACTTCTATGTATAGCCACATATAGTGAAAATACCATTTAGGATTTCATATATTGTTGCAAGTCAATCTTCTCCATGAGACCTTGTTCTACTCCCCTTTCAGTTTCATATACATTTCTATAATGTTGAACTCTTCTTCCTCCATGATTTCTGGTACTTGCAAACCCATCTCTTCAAGCCATTGTCCTACCATGAGAATTTTCTTTACAATCCATGAGGCTTGCTTGACTTCCACCTCCCATGGTTTCCTACCCTAAAGTTAAAAGGTATGAACCCACACAATCCATAATTTTTCCTTTTTGTTGTAGAGGTTCCACAAAAGTTTCAATATATATCAGTGATATTGAGTCCTCTAGCAGCCTTTGGCAAATAAAGTGTTTCCTAAGATATGGGATCTTTCCCTTTATTTTGAACTTCACCATTCCATTGAAACCTTTTGCACATAGATTATATTCTTTGTAATATTTTCTTTGGCATTAGGAACATCTGTGACTAGAATCCTTGCATGGCTAACAAGACACTATTAACTAGTTGAAGTCTTCTCGTATAAGATAAGAATTGGGGTAGCAGAAAATACTAGGTTTTATTCTGAACCCCTAATCAAATCATGAAAATCCTCTTTGAAATTACCTAATTCAAACACTCAAAGTCCCAAAATTAAATTATGAACTGTGAAATTAGATTGGAGAAAACATATTTTTCATCGAGGAGGAAAATATACATAGAATTTGAAGGAACCTCGCAAGTGAGAGGTTGTGGATGTGGACTATCCTCGCAGAAGCGAACCCTAGTGTGCAGTGCATCCTTCGTTGAAGAAAACGATAAATCAGAGGAGTATAGCGATATAAAGCAGCCTACCCAAATCCCCTTAAGATTATAAAAAGGAATTTATCTGGAACGTCCCGGAAAAAGACCAAGCATACAAATCTAGCATATTGGAATAATCAAATCACCAATGTGATGGTGACTTAAGCCAATGTTTATTGTGGTGAACTCTAAACTTTAGGAAAAAACTAGAAATCAACTTAATGACACTATTCACTCTCAGATGACTCGAGATCCATATAAGATATTTAACTAAATCATAAATCACACCCAGATCTCGTGAAATCATAAAAATTACAATCAGAGCTCGTTAACCTAAATAATTGACATTGGTCAATTTTAACAATTCAAAACTCTAAAAATAGGAACTCTCCTCAGAAGCTAGTCAGATCACCTTGTCATCCATTTCTAAAAGTCAAAAAAAAAATGAAATTGTGAGAAGGTCAAAACAAGCAAAATAAGAATAAAAAACACAACTATGAGGATTAGTATATTACTTCAAACATTTCACATAACATAAAAATATTTACTTATCCAAAGTTAGAACACCCTTCAAAAAGTTTCTGGTTACGTCATGGATTACATCACAAATTATGCCATGTCAAAGCAAAATTATAATATTTCAGTATATATTCTAGACACAGAGAAAGTAATTTAAGACAAAAAAAAATTTATCCAATATGCATTTTTTGTTAAATGCAGTTATTTTCTTTCATTTAAAAATCTTGAACAAAATTTTTTACTTCTTCAGATCATTTTTATCAATTTATTGACTTGAAATAATTGTCTTTTCCCTATATATTCTATCCTCTATATAAATCAACCACCTAAGAGCTTTTTCCAAAATAGTGGTCTTATGTTTTTGTAGATTGATTATTCTTTGTAATGATATATATCATGGTAATTTATTCAATTCCCTCTTTTCTTCCTGATTCACTTGCTTGAGCTTTTGTTCCTTATTTTACTCGGTATGGACCATGAAACGTGAAATATTCATACTTGGGATGAACATTGCCGAACGCATTCATTGACTACCAAGTCTGACACCCCCATCACAAATTTTTTCATCTTAGCCCTCAAATATGCCACTAAGGTTGGAGCATGCTTGGACAATTGAGTGAATTTAAGGGCATACTCTTTCACACTAAAAACCCCTTGTCTAAGATTTATAAACTCTTGCATTTTTCGTTCCCTCAACTCTAGGGGAAGAATCTATAAACAAAGACAGACTTAAACAACTCCCAACCTACAGGGCCCACTCCTATGAGTCTTTCACCCTTTCATCGCTCATACCATACTTGAGCCACATCTTTCAATTGGTAGGAGGATAATTACGCCTTCTCTTGCATAGACACTCCCATAGCTTCAAGCACTTTATAGACCTCATCAATGAACCCTTGTGGATCCTCTTCCACTTTGGGGACATGGAACATGAGAGGATTCATTCTAGTAAAGTCCCTTATACTTGTAGTGGTCGTAATCACATTGGGGTTCACATGAGCTACATGGAATCTAGTGTCATGCCCCCATACTGAAAAGAGGTGTCCTACTTGCCTAAGGTAGAACTTATGTGTCATAGCCTAGGTAGATCCGTTAGATAAAGACCTATGTTGGCACATAGTTACGAAATAGGAAGATTGCTTTTAGAAACCTGGACTAACTAGCGTAAAAGGTTTCCATCTCATGACAAAACGTTTTTGGGAACCCACACTGACTGACATAAAAAGAATCCTTTGGGAAGGCGGACTAACGGGCGTAAAAGCTTTCATCTCATATTCATATCCACTCGGTGCTAAGCATGATTCTCTTTAAATTCAGTCTTAACATAGGTTCATGTTTATGAAAGAATGCCTTAACACTCAAACAAACATGGTATTATGATAGCTCATAGATTAAATAGGTGAGAATAGCCTTTCAACCTTATAATCATTTTTATGTGAGTAAAACTTTCACATCATGTTCATAGTGTTCATGAAAATGGCCTTTAAATCAACACAACAATAAGGGTATAGTGGAGAATGACTTGTCAAGTAATACCACAATTACACCATAATCATAGAATCTTTATTCTCAAAATAAATGTTGAAGCCCATGCATTATTCGCATATTCATGTACAATTCTCATAATTTACCCTCCAAAACTCAAGAATCACATTCAACGAAATCTAGAATTTCTACATTATATATGGGTAATAACATAATTCAATCAATTCAATTAATCTAAACAAAACCCATTTACATGCTTCCAAATTCAATAAACCCACATTAAGATCACAATTCAGCAATATAGAGAATCCATTGGTTCTTGCGGAAATTTCACAATAAATCAACCTGAAATAATCAATTCAATCTTAACCCAACATAATTCAACAATTGAAAACATTTTTGAAGAGAACCCATGTCATTAGAATAAAACCCTAACTTTTGGGAAAATTGTAAGATTTGAAATCTAGATTTGAAGGTGATCTATGGGTGAAATCTACCCATAGATTAAAACTATCATACCTTGATGATGAATCTTCAATGAATTTAATGAAAAACCCTTAAATTCTTCAAGCCCAAATTTCAAATTTACTCTTCTTCTTCTTGGGATTTTAGTGAGAGAAATATTGTGAGGAAGATGAACTTTTGATTTTGATTTGAGTATTTGTAAAAATGATTTAGAAGGTGAATATTAACTTAAAATACCATATATATTTATTTTAAAATAATATAAAATGGACAACTTCAATAGGATTTAAAACTTGAATTACCAAAAATACCCCTTTCCTTACGTGTGGACTGCCTATGCGCCTAACAAGAAGTCCCTGAGGGTCCCTATGGACAGTGGACCCTTCCACGTGTTGTGGTCCCTCACTAGGACTTGTGCCTTTGGCTTGTGGATCTAAGGCATGGTCCATAAGGGCTCTTCATGGGCAGTGGACTTTTCCACGTACCGTGGTCTCTCATGTGAAATATGGCCCTTGCCCAAACAACTAAGGCAAGCTTCATGAGGAGTCATTACGGGAAGTGGATCCCTCCAGGTTCCATGAACCCTCACATCGACTTTCTCTTTCACCTAAAAGGCTAAGGCATTGGTCTACGAGGGCTATCCAAGGATTGTAAAGGCTTTCATGCCCCGTGAACCCTCACGTGGACTTGCCTCCTTGCCTTAACAGTTTAGGCATTAGTCAACGAGGCCTTCTACAGGCAGTGAAGGCTTTCACACTCCGTGAAGCCTCATAAGAACAATTCCCTTCGCCCACAAGGCTAAGGCAAAGTCCACGAGTCCTTTCCACTGGCAGTGAAGGCTTGCACCTGCATATATATATATATATATATATATATATATATATATATATATATATGAAATAATAATAATAATGATAATAATAATAATAATAATAATCAATACTTAGTATAGTACTACAATATGAGATTTGAAGAAAGTGCATTATAAGAAGAACTTTCTACAATATATGGATTTTGAGATACTTGATTGTACACAAATTTGACCCTCTCTAAAAGGTAGATAAAAATATTTGAGTTCATATAATTTATATATTTTATTTCAAACTAAAAGTAGTAAATCAATATTAAGAGTAATCATAAATGTATCTAAACACTATTCTCTCTGTTCTATATTAGTTGTCTATTCATTTCTTTGATATGATACTAAGCAATCAGAAATAAAAAGGATAATTTTTACTACTTTATGCCATAATATTTTTTATGTAAAACTTCATAAACTTGTTTAACACTTTAAAAAAAAATTAATTGTAATGTAAATTGAATTTTCGTAATGAATTTCTATCTTTATTTCATAAATTGACAATTAATTTTAGATAACTATTTTTATTAATATGAACAACTAAATGAGTTGATGATCTCTCTACCTTCATGAGATAGTGGTAACGTCTAGGTACACTCTATTCTTCTTAGACCCCACTTGTGAGATTTCACTAGATATGTTATTATTATTGTCATTACATAATCAATATGAGACATAAGAAGTACACATTAAAAAATTATTTTGAAAAGGTTAATAGACTCTCTCTCTCTCTCTCTCTATATATATATATATATATATATATATATATATATATATATATATATATATATATATATATATATATAGTTGTAGTTATTTTCATCAGATAATTTTCTTTGGTATGACCTCTAACAATTGTTGTATTTGTTATATAATAAAAGAATATTGTATCTGTTAATTTTTAAATAAGGAAAAATAATGACTATAAAAGCAAAGCATTAATTTTCACCTAAAATATATCTCCAACAGTCTCCCCCCTTCCCCATTTAAATCCAAAAACTTTTACCCCAAAAATTAAAAATTGCAAAAGATCAATAGTTCCCCCCAAAATTTTAAAACCCATTTAATAAAAATCTAGATATTCTTTTCACTCTTCTCATGACCTTCTTGTCCTCCCTTTCTCCATTTGTTCAACATTTTTTTTCCTAATATTTTGTTGTTTTTCTTTTGAGTTTTTTCATAGCATTCCTCAAGAAGACGAGATAAGTTTTCACACTATGAAATTTTTGTTTACTCAGTCGTATGGTCTAAATTTTCTATTATGAATAGGTTCATGAAAAGTTTGAGCCACAAATAATTTATCACACACAATTATATTCTTTTGCAAGAGATTATTGTCCTAACTTGAGTCGATGGTTATTATAATGGATTGTCTATGTTTATTAATGTAAAAGAAATTTTCTGATTAGGTATGAGTTTTATAATTGATACTCAAATTTGACATCTATATCTACAGGTTTTTAAGAAGCTTAAAAGTTACACAGATTTGCTTACTCCTTTGTTTTCTTTGTATTATTTTTTAATTGCTAAACATTAATCATGGACAAATATATTTTTTCCTTGAAATTTTAGATCATTAAGTTCTTGGTGCTAAAATATTTATCATTATTGATAGACATATTTATGAAATAAGAGAATACAAATGACAAATTGGAACCGATGTTGATGAAGCTAAGGTGCAATTGGAGATAGTGGAAAGAGAGATAGGAGAAGACTATTTTGCTTTGGACTCAAGAAGATGATGTCTTACAAGAATTTTATATTATGACTATTCTAAAATTTTATGAATACAATTATATGTAAGTTGAGACTTATTTTGGAATATAAAAAATGTATTCATGGTTACATTATGTAACTTTTTTGACTAACATAGCTTGTGGAAAATTCTTTCAAATTAATAGTAATAAAATTGTTGAAATTTATTTTTTAGCTACATTATAAAAATTCGTGCGATTGATAATGTTTATGTCAGTATTCTTCAATTTGTTGCAATGAATTTTTGTAATTGTGATTAAATATATATATGTAATTATAAAAAATAAGGCGATACATTTTCACTTTTCATAGCAAAATTAAAAATATTAGCTATAATTTATGTATGTCATGGAAAAAAGTTTGAAATCTTAGCTTTGGGGAAAAAATATTTGTGGCAAATGCTCTAATTTTATAGCTATAATTTTTTTAATTTGTAGCTTAATACAATTATCATTGCCACAGGATTAAAAATATAAAATAGCCACAAATTTTAAATTTTCATAGTAAAAAAATAAGTCATTTGCTACAATAGAATATACTGTGTCAATAATATAAAATTTTCTATAGATTTAATTTGTTGTGGCAAAAGAGTAAAAATATTTTGCTACAAGTATATATTTTGTAGCAAGAATTTTGTACTATTATAGACACAACCCAATATTTTTTGTAGCTATAAGTATTAGTCCTTAACCACAGACCATGTAAAGTTTGTAGCTAACTTTTAGCCACTCTACATCTTGCCACGAATGCTACGAAAAAATATTTTGTGGCTAAAGCGTTTAGCTACGAAAAATTTCATATTTAGCTACAATGTGTTTTGTAGCTTAAAATGCATTTTCTTGTAGTGAGTGTTGCAGATTAAGATGAACTTTTTTGCTAGGCACACAATAAATTTTTCTATAATCATTTACTCGGATAAAGTGTGTTGTATTAAGAAAAAAGAGAGTAGAGAGGAGCTACACCTGACATCCATACAACACTAATCAGTCACAAAGAATTGAAAGACTTAGAAAATAGCCTTCTGGAAATTTATAAAAAAGAAACCAACTAGGTTACAAAGAAATTTGCTCTATCATATTTGCTCCTAATAGACAATTTCCACTTTTGAGTGGAAAAGGACCTTAAGCTTATCTAGGGAAATTGGAATAGAGTTGAGTGATGAGAATATGGTGAGAAGAAAAAGAAGCAATCTACAACTTGATTTTTCTTTTTTCTGAAACAATGTTTAATTAATTTATATTTACACTCACTCGTTGTTTTGATGATGTGGATGTAGTTTATGTATTGTTATAGCTTCATATTTTCAATCATATTGTTGGCGAGCATATTGACTATATTCAAGGATCAAGTTCTAAAATAAAATTAGTGTACTCATGTCGATCACACCATTTATACCAAATTCAACTGCCATGAACTTGACCATGTTGCTACTTCTGCACTACAGAGGGAACGAGAATGCCAATGATCAGGTCTGTATAGCTATTCCAGATGATTTCCTTAATGCCTGCCCTTCCAAACTCTTGTACATAAACATATTTAAAAATATTTTAATAAGACTTTTTATAGATCAATTTAGTCTCGAGACCTAATTTCCAAATGAAAAAGACATGAAAATTAACTAAGGAAAACATAGTGTGTGTGTGTTTGTATATATATACACACACATGTAAGGAATATAAAATTTGATTTCTCATTCGATAGGGGTGAAAATGATTTTTTTAATATTGAAATCCAATCATGAAAAAAGGGACTAAACTGAAAATGACATAACTTTATGGACTAAAACCGTGAGCACCCATGAAATATAGAATTGAATTGGAGTTGATTATCTACTCTATATTTGGAAAGTAAATCATAAGCTAGGCTTGGAGATGCCCTAAGTCACCATCACTAGTTTGCTGAATCAAATTTCTAAAGTTCTTGTACCTCACCTTCTCCGTCCTGCCGTCGCATGTCGCTGGGTTGTTCACCAAAGATTAGTCCCTCTAATGTGCCGCCTTTGCCGGTTCTCTTTGCCTGCGCTGTTTTGGTTTTTCTTTTGTATGTTAATAATTTTTGAAATTGTTTCCATTTACTTGTTACTTTCCAATCATGCAATGTTGTTTCATCCATTTTCCCACTATTCCATACTCTTTAGAAGCTTAAAAGCAAAGTCAAAGTAGCAATTTATATTTTGACGCAGAAACCTTCCTGATGTCATTTAAAGTTTTCATAACCCTAGGTAAAATTGGGTCCTTTAGTTTCCCTCATGATTTTTTAAATTTACTTTTATATAATTGTGACTGCCTCTGTGAAAGGGTTGCCTCTGTGAAAGGGATGGCTATGAATTTTGGCTCTTGAGATTGATTTTTGAATGCGAGAAGGATGGATATTTGTATTAAGTTTTATCTACTTAACATTGTAAATATAATTTGACTGCAGTTTCCTTCTAAAAACAATTTGACTATATGAACAATTCTTTCTTTTGTTAGTGGGAAACTCTATTTCACGTCAATGGTTGGTTTAGCGGAGTTAGAAGTGTTTCAAATTGGTGTAAATACTCTTAATAGTTTTTGTGGGGATTAGAGATGAATAAGTTTCAGTAGATGCGCACTATATTTCTTGTATTTGTTGTGGCATATAGTTTCTTTGTACTACGTTCCCTTGATAAAGGTTTTGACTTGTGACAGGTTCTTCAAAATATTTTTGAAATCTCAGTTATCTTGGAATGTGATAATTCATGCCGAGAATCTTGATGTTGAAGGCGTAATGGTTCAGAAGGCAATTGTTATTCGCCTCATGGATGACTTTGCATCGAAGAAGGCCTCAAAAGATCTTGGCTACTTTATGGCTGTTACTACATTGGATAGGATTGGGGAAGGAAAGTTCAAAAACACACTGGTGATGTGCTTTTCTCTGTGGAATTCAGCGGTCTTACGTTCAAGATATTCCGTACAGAGATCTTGGAAGGGATTGTTTACAAGATCAAGAAGCGGTGTCTTTTTGAGATGTGGCTTCGTCGACAAGGTATACCTCTCACATAAGAAGATGGCGGATTATAAGTATGTGCCTGGAGAAAATCCTATCTTTATGAATGAGAAGATGTCAAGATTTGAGAAGGACACTGTGGTGCGTTTCATTGTGGTTGGAACAAGGTACTTGGAGGCGGAGAAGGTATTCCAAGCAGTTGGAGCTTGGAGAGTAATTACCTCGGCCCATCTCATAGAATATTGTTTAGAATTCGGTTATATATTCATCATCATTGGCTCCTTTCAGACATGTAAAGCTAAATTTGATAGCTTTATCAGTTTTTAGTACAATTGAATGTGTCATTTTTGTTGGTGCTGCTGATCCTCTCTTTAGTGTCTTCAGTTTACTTAAGACCTCAAGTGGTCATGTTCCTCTCTCATGCATTTACTTGTTAAGGTGATAAACCTTTTCTCAAAATACCTTTTCGAAGCATATACTTCTCTTGATTGATTTCTCTCTATGTTAATTTTGTTATAAAGTATTAAAAATATTCTGATCAGTAGTTCAACGATAGATGTTCATGTAAACATGTTTTGTCATATTTCTATTGTGAAGCAACTTTAGATTTGTCCATAAAATTGAAATATGGAAATAGATGCTGAGAAAAAGTTATTTGGATATTGACTATAGGACACCTATGTATGGTCAATTTATAGAACAAATTTTAAGTTTTATGCGCATAAGAATCATTTACACAATCAAGTCATTTTTTAAGATAGCTATAACTAACTAACTATCACACATTAAACTACACTAATATTATTAAAAAAAATGACAGTATAATTCATATGCATATGCTTTTATATGGTACACTTTGGGAACCATTATAATTAATATGAGTAAAGAAGTTGTATCTTTGTCTACAGTTAATATGCAAATATCATTACCATTCTTTACTATTGACCTGTCTTGTACATATACATGACTTAAACTATATAACATGGAAAAAAAAACTTGCTAATCAAGCTTTTGTGAATCTAGTAATAGCATTACTCATATGTTTTTGTGAAGAAATCACAAGTTTGGTGTTTGTTCAATTTTTGGTTAGAAAAGTGATATCTCCCATAAATCCAAGTGATTGAAACTTGTGGTGTTATTCCTAACTGGAAAATTAAAAATTCTTTTCTACCTATAATTGTATATTAAGCTTATGAGCACTGATTATGCAATGCAAACTTATCATCAATAACATCAATAATACACGAGCTTGCTCACATTGTCGGCCTCAAATTTTAATAAAGGAGGAGGGTTACGTTGTGGTAGCTAGGGTGACAGTTAGTGTAAAACTTGTTAATTCATGATGAATCATATTAATTTTATGAGATGAGTTTAAATGAAAAAGTAAAGGTTCATACCGTTAATCCGAATATGTTTCGGAAGAAGAAATAATTATTATTATAATTTCTCCAAAAAAGAACTCTTATTACCATACATTTTGTTTCCTATATCTACTTTAGGAACTTTTAGTTAAGAAAAGTAGAGGTAATTACATACACACACACATATATATATATAGCAATGTTGCACAAGACATGAAAAAATGGGCACTTGATCTTTTTGTTCATTAATGATCTGAAAAGTAGCTTATTTATAGAAGAAGCATAAAAAGATGCATCCTGGTAGATCGAATACAAATTACAAAATGTCTTTAATTTAATCTAAGATAACATGTTCATCATAAATACCTAGATTAAATAAATTCAATAGGGTTATCCCTGTTTTTCATTAGAAATGATTAAACAAAGAACTATAAAAGCTATGAACGCTATAAAGTGAAACTACTTTAAAGTAGTCTTTTTATTTCTTGCATGGGGAAAAGTTCTGGAAAGGGGTTCACAAGATTATACTAATAACTGAGGGAGGTGTCATTGTGAGAAATGAATCTTCACAAATCTCCGATACCAAGTAATTTTTTTGTAAATACGTTAAAATTTTGATTGTATTTCACAAAAGATATAATTCAATACAAACTCTTTATGAGATAAACATAAGCTTGAACTCTGATATAGAATACACTTATTACAACTACTGTTATGATGTCCAAACAAATTAAAAGTAATTTATTTAATCCATTGAATATAACTTTCAATTTAAATAAATTTTTTAATTAAATCGTGAATACATTTGCTTGTAGTTCTTTATTTTTGGTTTGAAGGAAAGAAACCATCACAAATATCACTGTTGATAAAATGGGGACAATGACAATTAAAAAGAACAACTTTGGGCTAAGGTTCTTGAAAAGAAGTACATAAATCAAAGCCGAAAATCTCATATTAATTACTGTTCTTATGATTCATATATTTGTAAAAGCATTGCAAGATCCTATGCCATGTGCATCTCTTTGAACGTTGAAGATGGCAGCAAAATTCAGCTTTGGGAGGATAACTGGATAAAAGCCTCTCAATTACTTTGGCAAGTAACGAATGGACCTATACATAAATTCAAAACAAACCTATTAGTTAATCTCATCTATCGAAATAACACTTGGGATTTCTCTAGAATGTCCTTCGACATCCCCTTGATATCAAACAATCTATCTTCAGTTCTTACACACAACAATCTACTCATAATCTTGATACCTCCTTTTGGAACCAAAATGTCGATGGAAATTTTAATACTAAAAGTGCCTATATGTTATACATATCAAATACTAAAAACAAAAATATTGCTACTAACTTTGATCAAGACTAAGTTTGGAAAATTAATGCCATTAAAAAGATATATTTTTTATGTGTATTCTCATAACAAATGGACTTCCTACTTTGGCTGTCCTTCACCCTAGAAATATCAGTAATTCAAGGAACTGCCCCTCATGCCCTGGCATGATCGATAACACTTTACATATTTTTGAAGAATGACTAGACGCTAAGAACATCTGGTATCACTATGATATAAACCTCATTGGGCCTAACTACAAAGACCAAATTAACCTCATATGCACCTGTAAAAAGCTCTTAATATGAAACACACTCCTCTGCGCCCACATCTTTTCTAACTTCAATCATTAATTGGAATGTATGGGAAAATAGGAATACAAAAAAATTTCAAAAAAAATTAAGATTAGTAGACTGCCTAGTATCCACCATAACATTACTTTTTAGTCCATTGAATATTATCACTTAGGCTACCCTCCGCCATAAGTAAATAAATCTCCATCAAACCAGTCACCAGAGTACTTGCACATACCTCCTAAAGGCATCCTAATACTAAACTTTGATGGTTCGTATGAATCAAAGTCCACAAACGGTGGAACAAGAGGAGTAATTCGAGACCACCTAGGAAATTGGGTATAACTTTTAATATCGAAAATTAATACATGATAAAGGATGAAAAATTGATACATAAATAACTTAACCTCATGTAACTAAATTATGCATCACTATTTCCTCCATAATTTTTAATATACTACGTAAATTCTCTGCGCTTCGCGTTGTGATAAACTACCTCAATTAGCTTACCTATGATCATTCAGTAATATTTGTGTTTCTAGTAAGTAAACTTATTTGTCAAGAATATATATTATTTCATTCTCTATTTATCTTTCGTGAAGAGGTAAAGACATTTAATTAATTAATTTCGAGTATTTTTCCATTATGCAAGGTCTCTTCATACCTAATCATAGTGGTGTGCATCTTATTGAATTTGTTGTGTAATTGATAAATTTAATGAACACAAAAAAACACATCTTCTTGAATGTTATAAGAAAACATATGTTCGACATCGTACCTTACTACCTCCTAAAAATGTTTTTCGCAGAAGATCGTTTTCTAAAATAACACTAAATAAAGTAATAGATAACAAAAATACAACAACAAAACATACGAAAAATTAAAATTTTAATTGTGCGTAATACGTCATATGTAAGGCAAGTCTATTGAGATCCTTATAAAACTATGACAATATATGAAAACCTTCAGTAGAAGTACCAATTTAACCAACTTAGTAGATAGTTATTACAATGTTCATAAATTTACAGTCCGGCAAAAAAACATAGACAAATAAATACATTTGTTCTATTTTAAGTAGACAAAAATAAAATCTCTTTAAGTAATCATGAATATTGTTTTCTTAAAACAGGACTAAAGACAATGAGATTTAATATAGTCAGAGTTTTTCTCAATCAGTTAGAATGCGAGAAACCACAAAGATTAAAGTATTGTTCTTTTAAAAGGTGAACCAATAAAAAGTTTGATTTAGAGATACATATTGATAATCATAGAACAAAGATCTCTTTAGAACGGTGTCAATTTCAGTAGAAGAATTGAATCCTCGTGAGGTTCAGATAACTTATCTTTATCCTCCTACTAAGTGAAGGACAAATTTTTCCACAAGCAACCTTTCAGTATCCACCCAAAATAGTCTTTAGTAGTTTCAGATATACATTTGTTTAATCTTTAATGGTGATAGTGTTGAAGGTACGATGGTGTGAAAGAATATGAATTATGAAGGAAATTGATAGGTATATAAAGGGAATTCTTTTTGTGTGATGCCAAGAGCTTCTGGTTGCATGATCACCGCATACACTCGATTTTAAACTTGTGTAGGCAGCCACTGGAAAATATCATTAATCTACCAAACACATGAAGAAAGATGTCAATTAATAATTTCTAAATAGCAAGACAAGTATAAAGAGTCGTTCTTTGTCCCATTCAAACCTCTATTGGAATTAATATTCATCTGGTTCATAGTTTTCCTCTCTATCATATGTCAGATTTTATAGTAGCTGCACCTGAATAATGATGTGCATTTTCATCTGAAAAAAATAGAGAGGATGACATGACTTGTAATAAGCTAATGACGGTGAATGATGCAACATATATCATTTGATGTTGTGTTAATTGAAAGTTAACAAATGTTTCATGATAGGTAGTCATGTATGGTAACTTACATCTTATTATCTTAACTTCTCAGTATGATGATAATTATACTTAATAAATTAGGAGAAACTTTAATTTATAAAATCATACCTGTAGCATTTTGCACAACTTCTAAGGCAAAAGAGGAGAAATTTTGAAATTAAACTATTATAGAAAAAGCTCGGCTACAAACTTGTAACACCTCGTAAACCAAAATAGCTAGGATTAACCAAAGAAACTAAGAAAAGTTATTTTTGGAAAGAATAGGACAAATCTAGAAAATTTTCCTAAGTGCAAAAGTAAGTTTTTGGTCATTTTCTAACGCCCATAACTTCTAGCTCATGATGAGTTAGGGTCAGTTATTTATATTATTTGAAATCCCTTTAATATATCTTTCCAACGCTACCGAGTTTGCATAATTTCAATATCGTATGAAGGAGATATGCCTATCGGAAGTTGGGTTGTTGGATTGAGGAAAATCCAATCCAGATTTTAGTAAGGGTAAAGTAGTTTTTTCACCCTACTATTTCTAATTTGTTTTACGGGTTTATTAGGGGTAAAATTAAGTCTTAAGTCAGTTTTTAAAAGATTGAATACACTTAGGGCTTGGGAGAAAAGAGAAAAGAGAAGAGAAGAAGGAGAAAGAGAAAAGATAAAGATATCGCCAAGATCGTTGAGTGAGTTTCATCAAGGGTGATCCTTTTAGGTATGTGACATCTTTCTGTGATGGGTTCGTCCACCCACACAATAATATGTTCAATTCAACGCAATTAGAGTAGATTGGATAAGGAATATGGAAGTTCTTAATGAAAAACCATTTAATTCTTGTTGGTTGAGTTGTAGTATACCTTGGGTTGTTTGATTCATTTTTACGGGTTGTTTTACGAGTCTAAACTATTGGGTATTGAGTATTTTAGTGATCCCAAGTGTTTTGGGAAAGATCCATGGGAGTTTAGAAGGGTTATAGATTAAAATCGGAGAAGAAAAATCGAAAATCCCGTCTGATAGGCCCTGGGGCGCCGCACCAACCAGAGCGCCTGAGGAATGTGTCAGTGCTCAGGCTCTGGTGCCCCGCACCTCTCAGAGCGCTAAGGTCAACTCGAGATCCCATTTCTCCCCCCCCCCCAAATCTTTTCGTACGAGTTACTAAGTGATGTACCTACAGTTCCTAGTTGATTCTAACACTCTAAATTACATCTAAACATCATGAAATCAACTATAAACATGAGATCATGGTCCTTGAATCCATAATCATATTCAAGGAAAGTAAAGATCAAAGTAAATGAAGTTAAGAGTCAAATCTAAAAGTTAAGAAGCAAGTCAAAGTGAATTCTTAAAGTTTCCAAGAGTCTTTAACCAACATTTTTAACCTTGTTTTAAGGCTCACGTTACAAGTTAAGCAAGAGTAAAGAGTTGAGTTCATTCTCAAAAGTTATAAGGGGACTAAGTAATCCCTTAGAGTTACAAATGTTTTCACATTTAAACAAGAAAAAATCATCGGGCAAGTTTTCAGACAGAACTAATAGAGTTATGAAATGAAGCAAGCATGGAAACTATAATTTCCAAGAGAGCTATTAAAGCTAAGTTTTGAGCACTAATCTCAAACCACATAATCATTATGTTTTAAAAACATAAGAGCCAGTATATTTTTTGGAGTATTATTGAGCACTAATGTGGGGATGCGAGTTTTAGATTAATTCAAGTCTCCATGAAAACCATGTAGCCATCATGGGTAGAAGAGGGTTATACTTTTTAGATGAACCCTTTTCGCAGTATATTAGTGGATCCATTGGGCAGTTCAGGTCCTATACTCTTGCAAGGTTAGGATGGCCGAGCAGCGTGGGTAGAGTAACTTTGTACTATCACTATAGCTTTTAATTGATGGTTGTCGGTTAGAGAAACTCCCAAAGAAGTTATTGTATTTTTATATACATCAGATATTTGTAATTTTACATACATCTTTTTGTATCCTTGTGGACATTCAGAGTTTTAGCATGTCTTCAGTTAATATTCTTTATATTGCATATACATTAAATTGCATTATGTTGAAATGAGTAGTTATTCATAAGTTGAACAGAGCCAAGGTAAGTGTTTCATTCATATTCCTTTCCAGCTTAAGTTGTATTAGCATTCGAACTCGCATACTCGTACATTCAATGTGCTGATAACAATTGGCCTACATCGTTTCATGATGGAGATGCAGGTAACTTGGATCTGAAATTGGTGTGTTGCTGATCCAGTTAGTAGCTTAGAGTCAATTGGTGAGCCTCCCTTCATTCCGGAAGACATCCTTATAATTTAGCTATTTGATTTAGTTTTCATTTATTAGGATGATTGGGGGTCTTTTCCCAACATCCATATTTGATTTAAAGGCTTCATAGACAGACAATGTTAGTTTTATGTAGTATTTTTCATTTCATTTATAAATGATAAGACTTAAAGTTGTCATTTGGCTAGGTATTATATTTAAAGTTATTCCTTAAGTATAAGTCTACCGCATAGTTAATTAAGCCAGGCCAAGGGTTCGCTCGAGACAAGAAATGTTCATTTAGTGGCGGCCATGTCCAGGGTGTAGGCTTGGGGCATGAAAAACTTTGTATCAAAGCACAGAGTTCAACAGTCCTAGGGAGTCTATGAAGCCGTGACCGTAGAGTCTTAGTCATCGGTGTGAAGCGCGCCACATCTATGATTAGGAAGCTACAACATTTAGGAATTTCTCCCTTCTTTCACACTCACTTCGTGCGTTAGAGTTTATCTCTAAAAAGCTTCTCTAATTCGTGCTTGCGTGTGTTTCATATCATCATGCCTCGATGAAGAGCATTAAGATGTCGTCCAGTCAAAAGAAATGTAGAACAAACAGAGGTACTTAATGCACCTAAAGTTCAACCTCAAGGGGATGGTACCAATGCTCAGTTCCGTGAGGCTATCTGGATGCTGAGTCAAGTTGTGACCAACCAAGTCGGGAAAGAAAGAAGAGCTCAACAAGAAGGGGCTGACACTTTGAGATTCGGAATTCTTGATGATGAATTCCCCAAGCTTCACTGGTTCGAGCACTACTGAGGATCCGAAAAACTTTGTGGAAGATTTGAAGAAGGTGTTTGACGTGATGCATGTGGTTGATACTGAGAGGGTTGAACTAGATGCATATCAACTCAAGAATGTGTCTAGGACTTAGTTCCATCAGTGAAAGAAGGGCAGAGGTGAGGATGCACCACCTCTGAGTGGGCTTGTTTCGAAGAAGCTTTCTTGGGGCGTTTCTTTCCCCGGGAACTGAAGGAAGCAAAGGTGTGGGAGTTCCTTACTCTGAAATAGGACTCCTTGAGTGTTCATGAATATAGGTTAAAGTTCGCCCAACTTTCTTTTTATGCTCCTGAGATGGTTAAGGATATGAGAAGCAGAATGAGCTTGTTTGTTGCTGGCTTGGGTCGTGCTTCAAGCAAGAACGTAGGGCTGCAATGTTGATTGGGGACATAGAGATTTCAAGGTTAATGGTCTATGTGCAGCAGGTAGAGGAATAGAAGCTTAGGGATAGAGAGGAGTTCAAGAGTAAGAGAGATAAGACAGGGAATGAGTCCGGGCAGCAGAAGGATGATGCCAACCAATCGTCCTTCAAATAGAAACAAAAGGGTCCTGCTCCATCCTTTGCTAGTGCACCTACAGCTAGGAACAAGGTAAGCACTATGGGCAGAATTCTAGAGTTAAACCTGCCTACTCACAGGGTAGTGTGGCGCACGGAGGTTAGTAAGCCTCCTGCCTGCACCAAGTGTGGCAGAAATCACTCTGGTATTTGTCGTGAATGCTCTTTGGGTTGTTTCATTTCATGAGAGAGTGTCCAAAAGGTAAGCAAGCGGTTATAATGGGGGCAATAAAGCTTAGTCTTCATTAGTTGCTCCACCATATAGGGCTGCACCTAGGGGATCTACTTGTGGTGTTGGCAGAGGAACAAACCGCTTGTATGCTCTCAGTAATCGCCAAG
The DNA here is from genome assembly GCA_022817965.1 of Solanum lycopersicoides. Lineage (NCBI taxonomy): Eukaryota > Viridiplantae > Streptophyta > Magnoliopsida > Solanales > Solanaceae > Solanum > Solanum lycopersicoides. The sequence continues at coordinate 28,988,975 of CM040623.1, forward strand.
AACAGGAGCATGCGCCTGATGTTGTCACTAGTATGATTCGAGTCTTTGAACTTACTGTTTATACATTGTTAGACCCAGGAGCGAGTTTATCTTTTGTAAATCCCTATGTTGCTATGAATTTTTAAATCATTCCTGAGCAACTTAGTGAACCATTCACTGTTTCCACACCTGTTGATGAATGCATTATAGCAGAAAGAGTCTATCGTGATTGTCCTATTTTCATCAGTCACAAGAGTACCATGACTGATATAATAAAGTTATACATGGTAGATTTTGATCTCATTCTAGGTATGGACTGTCTCCACGCTTGTTATGCATCAATAGATTGCAGAACCTGAGTTATCAAGTTTGAGATTCCAAATGAGCCAGTTATAGAGTGGAGTAGTAGTTCAGCAGTGCCTAAGGGTCGTTTTATTTCGTACCTTAAGGCGAGGAAGTGAGTTTAAAAGGGGTGTATCTATCACTTATTCCTAGTTAATGACTAAAGTGTTGAGGTACCTTCCCTTTAGTCAGTTCCTATAGTAAAGAAGTTTCCCGAAGTTTTTCCTAAGATCTACCCGGAGTCCCTCCTGAGGGAGCGATAGACTTCCGCGCCAGCTAGAGCGCCTGACTACTGTCTGTCCGTCAGCCTCTGGTGCCCCACGCCTCTTAGAGCGCCAAGGTCACCTGGAGATCCCATTTCCCCCCATCTTTTCGTACGAGTTGCTAAGTGATGTACCTACAATTCCTAGTTGATTCCAACTCTCTAAAGTATATCTAAACATCATGAAATCCACTCTAAACATGAGATCATGGTCCATGAATCCATAATCATATTCAAGGAAAGTAAAAATCAAAGTAAAAGAAGTTAAGAGTCAAGTGTAAAAGTTAAGAAGCAAGTCAAAGTGAATTCTTAAAGTTTCGAAGAGTCTTTAATAAACATTTTAAACCTTCTTTTAAGGCTCGAGTTACAAGTTAATCAAGAGTAAATAGTTGAGTTCATTCTCAAAAGTTATAAGGGGACTAAGTAATCCCTTAGAGTTACAAATTATTTCACATTTAAACAAGTAAACAGCCATCGGGCTAGTTTTCAGACAAAAGTAATAGCATTATGAAATGAAGCAAGAAGGGAAACTATAATTTCCAAGATAGATATTAAAGCTAAGTTTTGAGCACTAATCTCAAACCACAGAATCAATATTTTTTAAAAACTTAAGAGCCAGTATATTTTTGGGAGTAGTATTGAGTACCGATTTGGGGATGCAAGTTTTAGATTAACTCAAATCTCCATGAAAACCATGTAGCCATCTTGGGTAGAAGAGGATCATACTTTTTAGATGAACCCTTTTTGCAGTATGCTATAGGATCCATTAGGCCGTTCAGGTCCTCTACTCTGGCAAGGTTAGGATGACCGGGCAGCGTGGGCCGAGTAACGCTGCACCATAACTGTAGCTCTTATTTGATGGTTATCGGTTAGAGAAACTCCCACATCAGTTATTGTATTTTTATATACATCAGATATTTGTTTATTTACATACATCTCAGAGATTATTTGTATCATTGTGTACATTCAGAGTTTCAGCATGTTTTAAGCTAATTTTCTTTATATTGCACATACTTTAAATTGCATTATATTGAAATGAGAAGTTATTCATGAGTTGAACAGATCCAAGGTAAGTGTTTCATTCCTACTCCTTGCCAGCTTAAGTTGTATTAGCATTCCAACTCGCATACTCGTACATTCAATGTACTGATGTCAGTTGGCCTGCATCGTATAATGATGCAAATGCAGGTAACTAGGATCAGCAATCGGCGTGCCTTTGATTTAATGAGTAGCTTAGAGTCAGTTGGTGATCATCCCTTCATTACAGAGGATATCCTTATCAATTAGCTATTTGATTTATTTTTCAGTTATTACGATGATTGGGGTCTTGTCCCAACATCCATCTTTGATTTAGAGGCTTCTTAGATAAACAATGTTAGTTTTATGTAGTCTTTTTCATTTCATTTGTAAACGATAAGAATTGAAGTTTCCATTTTTGCTAGGTATTACATTAAAGTTATTTCTTGTGTTTAAGTCTTCCGCTCAGTTAAGTAAGTCAGACCAAGAGTTCGCTCGAGACCAGCAATGATCATTGGGTGTCGGCCACGTCCAGGTTGTAGGCTCGGGGCATGATAAAACTGCAATAAACAAAGGCGACCGTAATTTAATGTAAAAGAATTGATATGTAATCATACAAAATTAGCATAACGTTTCAAAATTTCCAAGCCTCTAACCATACATAGAATAAAAGGTTTAAAGTGGCTAAGATAACAATACAGATAAATTTGTTTTTGGTCCGAAGTTCAAGAGTTTTTTAGCCCAGTTACTGTAAACACAAATGGGCAATGGTTAGAATTGTAAATATACCTTAATCTTTATCTTTTCCAGTTTTGAAGTTGTGACCATACGTTGTTGTTTTTTGGTTCAGAGTGGTGCGGTTAAGAGATGAACTGCAATTAACAAAGATTGTCATAAACCAATAATGGGAAAGGAAAATGGTATACATAAAGTTCCATGCTTCCAGCCAAACATAAAAAAAAATGTAATGTCTTACTGAATCCCAACGAGTATAAAAAAGACAATGTAATGTCTTACTAAAGCATAGTAGTAGTCTTTGAAAGGCACAACACTTGTAAGGTAAATTATAAGTAAAACGGAAAAGACAATGTAATAAGGGAAAAGATAGTTTTTAAGCATGAAATGGGTACTAAGAGAAGAACAGTATAAGTTGGGATACCAAGAGTAAGAGTAAAATGGACCTCTCAAGTGAGTAAGTATAAAATATTTTCTCTAGTAAATGTGATTTTAAGGTAAACGGAAGGTGTTAAAATGTTTTAAGTTATAAATATCGGCAAAGATATTTTTTTCTTTTGGTGTCAAGTATAAGAACTTTAAGATTAAAGAGCGATTTTGAAAAACCCATAAACAAATGTAGATTGCAAAGAAGGATCTGATGTGAAATGTGAAGTAAGATTTCAAAATGAAAGTTGTTTGGAAGATTGAGGTTTTAGTCGCATATGTTATGACAAGTGACGTTGTATATGAAGGGTAATGATTGAAGGTGGCATTTTGGGAGGAGGGGAAGGGTATTTTTGGATATATGTTAAAAAAAAAAGATATTCTTTTTGGTGGTTGCGTCACGTCACCGGGTTAAAGGTTTTCTTTATATATATATAACTATGATTACTAATATATACTTGCATTATAACTTTAATCAACCAAACGACCCTTAATTTCTCCAAGTTGAGGGTCATATTTTGATAAAGATGTAATAGTTCTTTTTGTTATACTATTCATACTAGGTAATTTTACCTGCTTTGCGCGGTCATAAATAATAATTACATTGAACTTCAAAATAATTTTTACTAATATCCATACATTAAAAATAATGGAAAAATAGGTTCTTAAAAAATATTAGCAATATTACAACATGAATTCGATTATTTGTTATTATCACAAAATTAAAGAACCTCTAATGAATGAATTATTCACGAAATAATAAATCATTGGTTCTTTAATCAGCATTAAAAGAAAACTAAAGAAGAAACTAAGAATATATATATACGAAGGCATTTCATAATAAAAAGAAACATTTAAGTTGTATAGATTATAGAATGTGATATATGTCTTAGGAGAAAATTTAAAATTTTGTTAACATATTCAAAACAGAAAATACACTTGAACATGAAAATAATTATAACTTTTTGAACTTGCATAATGAATTTCTTCAATTGATAAGTGAGAAATTTCATGTCTATATAAGAATAGACTAATATATAAGCGTATATATAGTACTTTTAAGTTATATAATTTAACTAAGAATATCAAAACATGAATTCTAGGAACAGAGTACAATAATAATTTTTTTCACAATGAATATGTGTACTATATGTGTGTATGTTCAATATAATCGGAGACAATATCTTTGCAGAAACACAAACAAATAGAGTTTAAAATATATAATAAAAAAAATAAATTAATATCATAAGTATAAATTAACGAGTGTTAAATACATACCAAGATATGTAAAAATATAATAAAATAGAAAGAAAAAATTGAGTCCATTAAATGCACAATGTCCCCCTAAAAATACTATTCCCCTCCAACACCAGAGGTTTAAAGGAACACATCATCTCAGTATGGAATGATTGTTTTCAGCAACTTATTGATACAAAGCGGAAGTTTCATTAAGTCAATCAACATGAGCAAACTACAAGAATATTTAATTTTGCGAAAGTAGAAAAAGAAGATTACAATTTTTTTTTTTAAATAGAGTGAATCCTTCTATTTATAGACAACAAAGGGTAGTGTGAACAAATTTTTATCGTGCCTTATCAGAAAGGTTACAACTATTTGGAAAAGTTGTAAGCTTCGGAAAGTTCACAACCTTTCATAAAAGTAACAACTTTTATAATATTGCAACTCTTTATTAAAGTCGCAACTTTTCATAAAAGTCGTAAGTTTTGATAAAAGTCTCAACTTTTCAGTTAAGTTAACTCTTTTCATAAAAGTCACATCTTGTCGTGAAAAAGGAAGGATAGTTTTGGAAATAAATAAATTTAAAAGGAAATTCTTGCTTGTGGTGGCGCCCACGTAGGCGGGCCTAGGATTCTTTTTTATATAAATATATTACGTAAATTTCCCGCGCTTCGCGCGGTGGTAAACTATGTCAAAAAACTACTTCTGAACATATGATAATACATGTGTGTTTTAGAGGGTACAATCCTACAATTAATTGTCAAGAATATTTTATCCAAAGATGAAATGAAATGTTTTTTTAATCATAAAACGAAAATGATTTGATTCTAACTGTTTACCAATATTGTTATTAATTCTTCATTTTTATTGTAGTTGTTAAGCACCAAAGTCTTTACAAAAGATATGTAATTGTTTCAATGTCTATATATGTATTTTGATAAAGTTCTAAAAACATTATATTCATCAATTGCGAGAGTTTTTCTCCTAGTCAAGGTCACTACATACAAAATCTAAATATTCTACATCTTATATAATTAGTTGCGTACTTGATAAGTTAATTAAAATATAAAAACATATATCTTGGAGTTCAATGAAATAAAGTATGTTGCTCAAATAATTTGGATTAAATGATATCTTGGCAGGTCCCTTATTCAAAATCATACGCAGTCGATGACACTACTTTGATAGCCAAAAGACATATTTTATTATTTATGTTTTGATCAATATGGTTAAAACTTTATTGTTTTGGCACTTTTAATCTAAAGTTTATAAGGAGGTAATTATTTCTTTAATATTTCATTAATATAGATTTATCCTACTTTGAGGGGTAATTCATTGACTTCAATCTAACATTTGAACCCCAAACGTTTGATAAAGGTTGAGTACAATACTTACCATCCCACTATATTTCTTTGTTTTTTTGAATGTCACTAATCGATTGAATACCCCGATAAGTTAGAAAGTTGAATAAATAAAACTCCAAGGTAGTGTTGAATCACCCTAACTTTTGAACACAGAAAGTCTTTTGTTGCACATCTCATGGATCTTTTAGCCACTTAAAACTCTATAAAGATTAAAGTCATTTATTTTACAAGTTTAAGAATTCTAATCTACATGACATCAGTAGTCTAATGATTACATCAAACTCTTGATTAACATATCTTTACTGCAACATAATGATCAAAAGCATAAACATAAGCAACAAAGTTTGAAACATGTACACACAAAAAAAAATAGTAAGATAAGCATAAATTAGTGACTGTTAAAAATATACCAAAATATGTAATAATAAAATCAGATATATGTATATAAAAGAGAACTTAAGCCCGCCTAGGTGGCACCACCATAAATCAAGATGCCTTTTTCATTTATTTTATTACCAAAACTAGCCTTCCCCTTTCATCAAAAGTTGTGACTTTAATGAAAAGTTACGACTTTAATGAACAATTGTGACTTTATGAAAAATTGTGACTTTTATGAAAAGTTGTGACTTTTATGAAAAGTTGTGACTTTTATGAAAAGTCGTGACTTTAATAAAGAGTTGCGACTTTTATGAAAAGTTACGACTTTAATGAAAAGTTCTGACTTTGATGAAGAGTTGCGATTTTATGAAAAGTTGCAACTTTTATGAAAGATTGTGACCTTTCCAAAGGTTGCAACATTTCCAAATAATTTTAACTTTTCTAATAAGGCATAATAAACATTTTTTTACACTACCCTTCATTGTCTATAAATAGAGGGATTTCCTCTCATTATAAAACTACCAAAATTCTAAACCTTTTCTTCTTCTTCTTCTTCTTCTTCTTCTTTTTCTTCCTCTTCTTCTTCATCTTCTCCTTCTTCTTCTCCTTCACAATTAAATATTTGTGTACTTTGACCTTGTTGACTCACTCACTAACACCATTGCTTATGTTACAAGTCCTGGTATATATTTTTGCAATCATTAATTTATGCTTATGTTATTAAGAATAAATGATAAGATTTAATAGTTTTTATTTTCTTTTGCATTAAAATGTTTGTTACTACGTAATCTTGTATGTAAGATAATATAGTGTTTTAGGGGTAATGCCAGATATGTTTTAAGTAATATTTTATAAATTTTGTGATATTTAATTCTCGCGCAAAGCGCAGATAATTTTACTAGTGAAACATAAAGGAAAAATTGAGCCTACTAAATGCACATTGCTTCCTTAGGAAAATTAGTCCATTCTACTACCCAAAGTTTAACGGAATAGATCCTCGTAGGATAGAGCGATTCTATTCACAAGTTTGTTCAAACAACAACAGTGGTGTCAGTCACTCAACATGAGCAAAGTACACGAATATATAATTCTACAGAAGAAGAAGTGAAGTAGTTCATAATTTTCGTTGTATTAAAATGACAGGAAATCCCTTTATTTATAGAAAACAAAGGATAGTGTGAATAAATGCTTATTGTGCCTTATCAGAAAGGTCACAACTCTTTGGAAAAATCACAATTTTTCATAAAAGTCATAAATTTTCATAAAAGTCACAATTTTTCATAAAAGTCACAATTTTTCTAAAAAGTTGCAACTCTTCATAAAAGTCGAAACTCTTCATTAAAGTTGCAACTCTTCATAAAAATCGCAACTCTTCGTAAAAGTCGCAACTTTTCATAAAAAGTCACACCTTTTTGTAAAAGTTGCAACTTTTTTCATGAAAGGGAAGACTAATTTTGAAAATAAATAAGTTAAAATATAATCTTGGTTTGTGGTTACGCCACAAAGGAGCACCTAAGGTTCTATTTTACATAAATATATGATGATTATCATGTATGTCCTTAATGTTAGCACCAAAGCATTATATATATATATAAAATTGAATGAATATACTCAACTGGAATTTACAGTCACTACAAAAAATATATCTTAAAATTGAATGAATATACTCAAGTGGAATTGATAGTCACTACAAAAAATATATCTTAAGAGGTATTAATTAATCATAATAGCTTAATTATCGCAAAATATATACTTTTAGTGGAAAATAATTAACATTCTTTGAAAATATCCTTAAAGCCTATAACAACATTGGATTTAATGAGACAGTAACAATTAACTAATATCTATAAAAGAACACTTTTTATTAATACGCATATTTAATACCATTAAAAATTATTATTATCGCACTAATTTAAACTATTTGAAGCAGTGAGTAAATATATATAATTTGGTCCTTGTCCATTCTTTCAATTAATGTGGAGTGAGGAGGACTTTTCAACAGCACAACATGGTAAATGGTCAAAGTAAAACCTGTTATATTGTTGTGATTTATGGGATCCCCATAATATTCTCAAAAATAATGGAATATAAGTCACTCTTTTTCTTTACATGTGAATTTATTTGTCCTTTAATCCAATGTTCAATTATATAAATATTTAACTAATCTTGATTACTAGAGTGATTAAGAGGGAAGATACATGAATCCTATAATTGGATGCTGAACTAATCATTTGTTTACTCCTAAATGAAGAATATTATGCGGTGAATACATCAATCCAATATGGAAAATGAAAAAGAAAGATTTGTTCAGACATATCTACATGCTTGACATTTAATATGTTGTCTTAATGGTAGAGTTGACCTTTAATTTGAATTTCTTTCTATCCTTAGGTCTTTCTTTAAACAAATTTGGCAATTTAAAAATTGATTTAGAGTCCTTTTTTTTCTTTTTTCTTTTTGCTATTTTTCATGGCTTACTTTAGAGGCAAACATGCATCGATCATATCTTGAAATTTTCTTTATGTAAAAATTATACATGTATGTAGCAAGTTGAGCTAGAAGCAGTGGCGGCGCTAACTATATTAAGGATGTCCAAGCAGACATCATTCGTCCAAAAATTATACCGTATATATAAATAAGATGATACGATAGTTAAATAACATATTTTAGACACCCTGAAAGTACCAAAAGTTGTAACCTAGTGGTTTCTAGGTCACAAGGAAAGTTCGCGTTAGGTGATCGCGAGTTTGAAGGTCGCTTGATGTAGAGTTAAACCTTTTTCCTTCTTCTCATTTTGAAAAGAGTAGTTACTTTTAAACATGAATACTAAAGTAGATTTTTTACTCTTTGTGAAATTTCTGGCTCCGCCCTGACCTAAAGTTGAAGCATGATATAATAACGAGAAAATTGAATAAAATAATGTATTTAAGATACCTTATTACTAATCCTAAACAGTGCTATTAAAAAAACTTAAATAGGTACAACTCGATTTCACCCCTAACACACGATATCTAGCTGGATGAAACCAACTCTCCAATCTTGTTCATTTGAATAAGGTCACACTTGAACAATTAGTCAGAACTCTCTCAATATGCTCTTATTTGTTTGTTTGATTTTTGTATTTTTCTATATGTAAGTGTGTTTGTTTCTTTGATGCAAGACATGCATGTATATACATACATACATATATATATATATACATACGTATATACACATATATATACATACGTATATACACACATATATACATATGTGTATATACGTATGTATATATATACACACACATATATATATATATATGTATATATGTGGCGGATTATAACTATGTACCTGGAGAAAATCCTATCTTTATGAAAGAGAAGATGTCATGCATTGCACAAGTGTGGCTTGGCGTTGCTTGTGAAATGGTTGCTTATGTTCTTCGAAAATGGGCATGATTATTCTTTAACTTGATAAAATGCATGGTATCAACTAAATGTCCCTTTTTTGCATGTTTTCAAGGATTGTGTGCATGGATATCATACTTAATGCATTTTTGTACTAACCCATATTTTCCTACATTTTTTATAAGTGTAGGTCCCGGTTGTTGACGTGTACCCCTTCCATTGTGCAAAGCTTGGATTGGTTCTCTCCACAGTTTTGGTGAGTCTTTCTGATTTGAGGACGGAACTTTTTCAATTCTAGGTTCTTCTACTTTTCCTTTTGAGCCTATCTTGTAAAGGGTTGTGACCCTTATTGATACTCGTGTGTATTAGATTGTTAATGAGACAATGTGTGAAATTCCATTTGTTTTTATGAAAAGGCTTTTATTGTAAAAAGTTTTTAATTCCACATCATCTATATTTATGCTAAGGGCTTGTATAATATCCCTTCAGGGTTGAGTACGCCATGTCACATCTGGGGGTACCCCTGGGCCGTGAAAAATTTGGTAATCAAAGAAAAAGATTTAGAATGATTCTAGGATGATGTCCACAAACCACATCAGTGGAGTCTTGTTCATAAGTGTGAAGCGTTCAACATTTATGAGTAAGAGGCTATAAGATGTTTAGGAAATTTCACTTCTTTCATTACTCTTTTGTCGTGCCTTAAAGTTTAAACTCAATGAAGTCCTTTTCCTAACCTTTATCTTGTGTCTTTAGTATATGAATACAAGAAGGGCCAACGCAAGAAGGATGGAAAAGGAGAATGTGAATGAGGGAGTTCATCCCTAAGATACTCAATTTCCTCAACCTCCTACTGATGTGGGGGCTATGAAAAATGTGGAAATAAGGTAGAATCTCCATATATTGATCCAAGGCATAACGACCCAAGTATATAGAGATACTAGGACTTGTATGAACCCCAATGTAAGTACGACCGCTTGAACGATAATGGACTTTACTAGAATGAATCCTCCTGTGGTCTGTGGTTCCAAAGTGGAAGATGATCCACAAGGGTTCATTGATTAGGTCTTTAATGTGCTTGATGCTATGGGAGTGTCTCCACAAGAGAAGGCGTAATTAGCCGCCTACAAATTGAAGAATGTGGCTCCAGTATGGTATGAGTAATGGAAGGGTGAGAGACCCGTAAAAGCGGGCCCGATAGATTGGGAATTGTTTAAGTCGGTCTTTATTTATATATACTATACCCTAGAGTTGAGGGAACAAAAAATGCAAGAGTTTATAAATATTCGACTAGGGTTTTTTAGTGTGAAAGAGTATGCCCTTAATTCTCTCAATTGTCAAAGTATTCTCCAAGAGGATTTGAGGGAAAAGATGAACAAATTTGTGATGGGGGTTTCCGACTTGGTCGTCAATGGATTTCGTTCGGCAATGCTCATCCCAAGTATGAATATTTCACGTCTCATGGTCCATGCTGAGCATATTGAGGAGTAGAAGCTCAAGCAAGGGAATCAGGACGAAAAGAAGGAATTGAATAAATTACCATGATTTATCATTACAAAGAATAGTTAATCTACTACAAAATAAGACCCCTATTTTGAAAAAAGCTCTTAACTTGTCAATTTATATAGAGGATATAGGATATAACGAAAAGAAAATAATTGCAAGTCAATACATTTAGGAAAATGATCTAAAGAAGCAAATCTTGTTGTTAAAGATTTTTAAAAGAAAGAAAGTAATTACATTTGAAAAAAAATGCATATTTGATAAATAATATTGGGTAGTCATAAATTACTTTCTTTGTGTCTAGATTATATAATGAAATATTATAATTTTGCATTGACATAGTAAAATCGGTGATGTAATCCATCACGTAACCAAAAAAATTTTAACGGGTGTTCCAACTATGGATAAGTAAATACTTTTATGTTATGTGAAAGGTTTGAAGTAATATAGGGATCCTAATAGTCGTTGTGTTTCTTCTTCTTGTTTTTCTTGTTTTGGCCTTCTCAACATTTCATTATTTTTTATGACTTGTAGAAATTCATGACACAACTCTCGAGGTGATGTGACTACCATATTAGGAGAGTTTCTATTTTTAGAGTTTTGAATTTCTAATATTGACCAAAGTCAATTATTTAGGTTAACGAGCTTCGACTTGAATTTTGATGATTACACGATATCTGGATGTGATTTATGGTTTAGTTAAATATCTTACATGGATCTCGAGGCATCTAAGAGTGAATAGTGTCATTACATTGATTTCTAGGTTTTCCCTAATGTTTATAGTTCACCCCAATAAACATTGGGTTAAGTTGTCATCACATTGGAGAATTGTTTATTCCAATATGCTAAATTTGTATGTTTGACCTTTTTCCAGGTCGTTCAAGATAAATTCCTTTTTATAATCTTAAAAGGATTTGGGTTGGCTGCTTTATGTGCCTATACTCCTGTGATCTATCGTTTGCTTCAGCGAAGGATGAACTGCACACCTGCGTTCGCTTCTGCAAGGATAATCCACATCAACAACATTTCACATGCAAGGTTCCTTCAAATTTTATGTATATTTTACAGCTCTGAGAGCTCATTGGTGAGAAGATTCTTATATTAGTCAAAAAAACGTAGCAGAACAATATTATTTTTCCCCTATCTAATTTAATAGTTTATAATTGATTTTGGGACTTTGAGTGTTTGGTTTAGGTGATTTAAAAGAGTATTTTCATGATTTAATTAGGGGTTTAGAATGTAACCTAGTATTTTCTACTTCCCTACTAATTCATCATTAATTCCTATCTTATGCAAGAAGACTTCAACTAATTAATAGTGTCTTGTAACCCATGCAAGGATTCTGGTCAGAGATGTTCCTAATGGCAAATAAAATATTACAAATAATAGAATATATGTGCAAAAGGATTCTATGTAATTGTGAAGTAAAAAATAAAGGGAATGCACACATAGCAGGGGAAACACTATACTAGCCAAAGACTGCCGGAGGACTCAATATCACTGATATATATGTGTGGAATAAGACAACTATATTAAAACATCTGCGGAACCTCTACAGGATAAAGGAAAAATTATGGATTGTGTGGGTTCGTACCTTTTATCTAAAGGGTAGGAAACCATGGGAGGTGGAAGTCAAGCAAGCCTCATGAATTGTAATGGAAATTGTCAAGGTAGGATACTGTCTTGAATAGATGGTCTTACAAGTACCTGAAATCATGGAGGAAGAAGAGTTCAACATTAAATAAATGCATATGAAACTAAAAGGGGAGTGGAACAAGGTTTCATGGAGAAGATTGACTTCCAAAAATATTGGAAATCCTAAATGGTATTTTCACTATATGTGGCTATACATAGAAGGCTATATACAAATAATAGACTATGAAACTGTGGAGTTATTGATGAAGTTGTATATTCATTAAAAAAGGCAAAAATAGGAACACACAAGCACCTGTTTTCACATGTTCACTCACAAAACATATCTGACAAAATAGTCTTAGCTTGTTACAAATCACAAGGGGAAGCCTAGATGGAATGAGGACATGGAATAGGCTACAGGACATGCTACTAGCAAATCTATTATGACAGATGTATAAAGAATACCAATACCAACAATAATATATAATAAAGGCAGGAGAGAAACCATATGTATATTCCAATATAAGGAGAGGATCACAAGCATGATCAACCGACTAATTATCCAAGATATACATCATAGAGCTAGAATGATATGCATGCTAATATGATATATCCATAGTCTTAATTTCTATTCTTAGAATAGTATATAAGTGTGAGGAAGATTTAGAAGTTGTAGGGATCTAATATTGAAACCTTCCAAATATTACAAAATGACATATCTTGTAATAAGATTTACCGTTACCAAAATAAAATATTTGTGTTTAGATTGGAGAATGTAGTTTTAGTCCCTAAGGTAAATTACGTGTTATATCTTTATTTGATATTCAATTAATGATCAAATTTAGATGATTTTTGGCACATGAGCTTTTCACACGATGGCTAATCTAATTTGAAATCAACTTTCTCCTTTTCACTTAGGGGCTCTGGGTTTTCTTAGTGAGTCAGTTTTGTACAAGAGTTTGATATAAATATGGGTGTTGATATAACTCAAGACTCCAGAAGGAGTTTCATAGTTAATCCAACAAAAAAATCATCTTTAACTCTCAACACCTCCATTAGATTTCATTGTCATGACCTGGGTCTACACCCAGGACATGTCTGATACTCAATATTCATTGTTGTCCTTCAAGCAAACACTCATCCTGGCTGACTACAAACAGAAGACTAACTTACGCATGTGAAAGCTTAAAACTTAATAAAAATTCATGAAACTGGAAAGCATTAGCTCAAAAGAAAATTCTTAATAAAATTAATTATACAACTCTCCATAAAATAGAATTATGTCGTTAAAATATTTAATAAAATAAATAAATAATACAGACTTCTCAATTATACTTACTATCTATGAATCCTCTAATTGATAATGATGGAAGTCGGTAAAAGACCCACAACCTCCTAACAATTGAAGTAAATGAAATACTCCGGAAGCAAGTAGGATCACCAGAGCTAACTCAAACTCCATGTGACAGCAATGAAGCTCCTGTTGATTATCCTGAATAACTGGACCGCATCATGAGCATATGTATGCCAAATGACTGAGTACGTGGAATATAGAAGCATGTAATGTAAATTCTAAAACATAACATAAACTTGAACTTTATAAAAGGAAACATACTTACATCTTTTGAAAATCACTCAACTAAACTCAAGTTAAGAATAAGATTCTGAACTCAAAGATTAGATAATAAAATCAACGATTAGGTACTCAACTCAAGGATTAGATACTCAACCAAAAGATATACAAATCAAGTCAAGATACTCAACTCTAAATACTTAACTGAACTCATTTCATTATAAAGAAGTTTAAACCAAGTGCAATATAAAGAAAAGGAAAACTGTTTTGAAACATGATGTAAACTCATAATCATAATATCATAAGAAACATACCATGCTCCCTCTCAAAGTCTATTTGTGCAATGCATGAATTAAGTTCCATACCCCCATTCACACTAAGCAGAGCCCCTAGAGGAACCATGCAATTACTGGTGTGGGAGTTTCTCTAATCGACAACCATCACTTAAGAGATATAGTGATGACACACCACTTTACCTCATGTTGTCGGGGGTATAGGAAACTAACTCACTAAGTGGATCCACTTGTATATGCTAAAAATCACTAAAGAATCATCCAAAAAGTATGACCCTTCTATACTCATGATGGCTACATGGTTTATGGAGAATTGAGTTAGCATGAACTCGCATCCCCATATTGGTGCTCAATACTACTCCCAAAATATTATACTAGATCTTTTTGTTTAAAAAAATACTTCTTATGTGATTTGAGATCTCAAAAGCTATCTTGGAAATCTAAAAGTTTCCCTTCTTGCTTCATTTCGAATACTATTACTCTTTTCTGAAAACTACCCCGAGGTCTCTTTGTTAATCTCAGTTACTATTCTTATTTAAATGTGAAAACATTTAAAATTTCTTTGGGAATACTTAGTCCCCGTATACTTTTGAAGAAATGAACTTCCAAATTTACTATTTATTAACTCAAAACTTAAGTCTTAAAAACTATTTTAAAAATTTGTAAAAGACTTCTTAAAAATATGGCTAATGTCGAATTATGGAAGTGAACAATTCAATGCAAGGTTTTCAATAACCATAGATTGAACTCCATAATCAAGACATAGAACTTGAATATACACTCCTCTCAAAGGTACTGAACTAATCGAGTTCATGCGGAAAATATGGGCATGAAAGACTTGACTCGAAGGTCTACATAACTACATGGAACTCATTTATAGGACTCTCCTAATTCTATTACTTACTTCCAAAAAAATTTGTTCAAATCAAAAATATATTTCAGAGGAATCACAATTGAACTGAAAGGCTTTGTTCAATTCTACCCCTTATCTCTCTCTTGAATATGAATTATGAATTCAAGAGTTATGGTTCATGATATGAAGCATCTCATGATGATAAATTAGAGTCATAAATACATTATCCTAACTCTCATACTCAATTGCTTGAGTCTTGAAACAAGTTATTTGAATTGGTAAAAGACTCCTCGAAAGACACTAAGGGACTCTCTCAAAAGGTTAGGAAGAACTCTTAAAACATAACTCTTAACATTAACTTGAATTTGATTTATTAATTCAAGGTTACGATTCATGTTATGAATGATTCATAAGTGTTTAGAAGTGGTTTAGAGTTATTATAATCAAAGGGAGTGAAGATACACTTTACATGAGTTCAGACCGGATAACCGACGAAAAAAGAGTGTGGTCAGGCGATCCTGGCGTTCCGGGAGCGGGGCGCCAGCCCCTAACATCAGATTCTGCATATAGGCGCACTACAGGGGCGTGTCCCCTGACCCTTTGGCACATCTGGGTTGTGCCGCGCCAGACTTTCCCCTAGGCAGAATTCGTCGAACTTCGCCTCTCATTTTTTGATGCTAAATAATTTTAAATCGATTTATTTCTCGAGTTTATTTCTCAAGTTTTCCTTAGATTCAGTTACCAACCTAAGTACAAACTATTCCACTCAAAACAATAACTTTTATATCAAGAAATCATCAAACCCCCAACAAAACAAGATTAAGAAAAAACTTCAAGATAACCTATCAAGAACTTAAGTCCCTGAACTTTTGAGAATGAAACTAAGCCGAAAATAACATTTTTGGCGAGTGAGTGAACAAACCAAACACTGTGGAAAAATACATACCTCTACGGCATCAAACATTGGATGACAATACGCAAGAACTCTCAAGAATTTCAACTAATGCTTCACTCATTTCTCATATGTCCTCTTTTCTCTTCTTCTTTTCTATTATTTAACTCTCAACTAAAACCCTAGGCGTAAAATATAATTATAAAACTGATCCTATTAAGGTTAGACAAAAAAATATTACTAAAAATGAATTAAATCTGATTGGGTAAGGAAAAGAAAAAAATACCCCACTAAAATCTGGTTCAGACTTTCCTTACCTAGACAACCTAA
This sequence comes from Solanum lycopersicoides, assembly GCA_022817965.1. Classification (NCBI taxonomy): domain Eukaryota; kingdom Viridiplantae; phylum Streptophyta; class Magnoliopsida; order Solanales; family Solanaceae; genus Solanum; species Solanum lycopersicoides. The sequence continues at coordinate 29,005,179 of CM040623.1, forward strand.
CTTCGAATGAACATATCTCCCTCGTACAAACTCGAAACTGAGAAAACATGGTGGAGTTGGAATGAAAATTCAAAATATTTTCTAGGTATCTTGTATAACACCTAACTCATTTTTAGCTAGGAGTTATGATCGTTTGAAGTCGATCCAAAACTCACACTTAGCTTAACTTGAAAAATTTCAGATTTTGCTATTTCCAATTTACTCTTTTGGAACTCAAGGTGCTACATTACGTGCCCTGACCTTAATACTTAAGAAACTTTTAGTTCCTTGGTAAAATCTCACTCACTACGATGAACGGTTCAACTATTTGTTTGAAAATTTTTCTGCGGTGTTACAATGTCACCCCTGGGATCATTCGTCCTCGAATGACGAGTGGATTGGGCATGGAATGGGGTTACTCTTACTATGTCTGATTATAATGTTATACTCTTACTACATTTAAGCTTAAACCAAATCCTTAGGTTTTGATTCTATACCTCTTGATAGGGATCTCATACCAAGAATATTACTCTTTACCACCACATCGGGCTCATATCATGAACTACCTCATGTTTAACAACACCACATTCAAGCTTAGTACTCTAACAACTCCATGGACTCCTACTAAATAGCTCCTTTGGAACAAACTAAGGGCTCTCATTTAACTATTTGTCATAGTAAAACCTAATCCTCTTCTTCCTCCTTATTAGTAACTTTAGATGGAATTATCACACCATCACTAACACGATAAGAATATTGACCATGTCTATTTAACATCACCCCATTACTAAAAGGACCTCTAAATAAATATCCCACAAAATCATTGGAACTCATTGCTATCTTACTCTCAAACACTTGACCTGATTTCTCATCTTTTCATCTCCCCCTTAGGTCTAATGCTGACTTGAAAGCTATGGATCTATTCCATTATCTCTAAACTGGTCTACATCTTCTTTTACTCTATCACTCCAGATAAGGTTATTTCATGACTATCGAACTCTGAATAGGCAGGTACAAAGACATCTTTCTAAGGTGTTTCTCTTAACCTCTTTTGATTATGCACCCTCTCAGTATACCTCTTAATGCTTCTTGTTACTCTTATGAATTAGCCACACTTCACTGCCCTTATCTGAAGGTTCGGGTCTATGACTTGTACCACTCATATTTATTGCAGCTTATCACCTTAATTCCTCACCTACTCTATGTCAAGTCTTCTAGATCAAATCTCAATACTAATATCATCACCCCATGTTTCCGTTCCTTTGATCACGATACTCATCTCAAATTCATGCTGAATGTTCATTACTAAAACCAAAATATCAATATGATTGCTCTCCTACTATACTATACCTCATTATTTTATCAGTTCTATAACCTTATGAACATCATGACCCTCTCAAACTAATCATAAGTCTAGATTAGGACTATCACTTTATTAATACTTTTGCTTTTCTATTCAACACTTACACTTGGTCATTAACTACACAATAACACTTCATCGCTATCTGCTTTCTAGCTAAAACACACTCTACCTCCTATGATGGAATCTTTCTAACTAATCACTTCTTATTCTACCCATAATGGAAAACTCTTCATTAATAACATATTGAGTACACGTCTATAGTAATATAGCTCTTCAAAACACTATCTCCCTTTCTAGGATTAATAAACCTTTGCATGCTATTCTATTTACATAAGGGGCACTCTTTACTACAACTGCTCGTAATATCGTTGCCCATGCTACCTTTTGGGGTGGAAATATTACCGAAGTTGTAACAATACCTCTTTATAAGGATCTAAGCTAAAACAAGGCTTAAGGAAAACAGTACAATTCACTTTTATCTCAAACACACGATTTATATAATTATGGGTGCATCCCACTAAAATTGAACACATAACTTACTCTTAGGCTTTGCTCAATCCCCTGTAAAGTCTCATGTTTTTCCTCAAAACTCTTGCTAAGAAAAACTCATCAACAAAGAACAAACTCTATTTTTCAACCACGTCTAGTATGATGTTCGTGAAATGAATATGAGAAAAGCAAGAGAATGAATAAATCTCTATGACATAGTTGTATTGCCAGATTAAGAGTATGAATGAAGGGTAAATTTTGTTAAATGTCTCTAGTCCCTCATTTATGGAAGTGGGGCCCTCACAACTATAAATAAGACCCTATCTACATGGCTTCTTCGACACCCTAGGACACTTGAACTCTATTTTCTGATACCAACTTTGTCAAGACCCTAGTCTACACCCTGGACGTGGCGGACACTCAAGAACCATTCTTAGTCGCCTAGATAACCCTTATCCTTGCTGACTACAAGCGGAAAACTAATTTAATCATACGAAAGCTTAAAACTGGATAAAAATCATGAAACTTAAAAGAAAAGCTTTAATTTAAAAGAAAACTCTAAATATAATTAATATACACTTCGCCATAAAATAGGCAACTTAAATCTTTAAAATATTTTATAAAATAAATAAATAATGCAGACTTCTCAACTAAATTGACTATCTATAAAGCCTCTAACTAATAATGATGGAAGAAGGGACAAGACTCACGACCTCCTAACAGCTAAAAGTAAATGGAATCATCTAGAAGCATGGAGGCTCACCATAACTAACTCGATTTTCATGTAACATTAACCAAGCTCTTGTTGATGATCCTAAATAACTTCATCTGCATCATGAGAAGATGCTGGCCAAATGACATTATCTTGGACTTGATAAAAAGGAAACATACTTACCAATTTTCAAACTCACCTAACTCAACTCATCTTAAGAATAAGATAATCAAGTCAAGGATTAGATACTCAACTCAATGATTACATACTCAACTTGAAAGATATGATATTCAACTCAATGAAGCACATAACAACTCAAGATACACAACTTAAGGTACTCAACTAGAAATACTTAACTGAACTCATTTCATTATAAGGCAGTTTAAACAGGTGCAATAAAAGAAATCAGAAAATTGTTTTGAAACATGATGTCAACTAATAATCATAATATAATAAAAGATATACTATGCTCCCTCTCAAAGTCAACTTGTTCAATGCATGAATGAAGTCCCATACCCCCCTATTAACACTAAGCAATCCCTTGAGTAACCCTGCGATTACTGTTGTGGAAGTTTCTTTGACCGACAACCATTACTTAAGAGGTATAGTGATAATACAACACTTTACATCACACTGCCAAGGACAATCCTATGCCTTGCCCAGAGTAAAGGAGTCTAACTCAATAAGTGGATCCTCTAGTCTATGATAAAAATCACTAAGGAATCATCCAAAAAGTATTACCCTTCTATACCCATGATGACTACATGGTTTATGGAAACTTCAGTTAATATGAACTCGCATCCCCATATCGGTGCTCAGTACACCTCCCAAACTATGATACTAGCTCTTTATGTTTAAAATCATACTTCTTATGTGATTTGAGATTAGTTCTCAAAACATAGATCAAAGGATATCTTTGAAATCAAAGTTTCCCTTCTCGCTTCATTTAGAATACTATTACTCTTTTCTGAAATATTCTCCGAAGGATCTTTGGAAATCTCAGTTTCCGTTCTTATTTAAATGTGAAAATATTTTAAATCTCTTTGAGAATACTTAGTCCCCTTATACTTTTGAAGAAATGAACTTCCAACTTTACTCTTTACTAATCTTAAAACAAAGTTTAAACATTTATAAAGGACTTCTTACAATATGGATCATGTCGAATTATGCAGGTGAACAAATCAATACAAGCTTTTCAATAACAATAGTTAGAACTCAATACTCAAGACTTAGAACATGAAGATACTACTCCTCTCAAAGGTACTCAACTAATCGAGTTCATGCGGAAGTTATGGGCATGAACGACTTGACTCAAAGGTCTACATAACTGCATGGAACTTATGTATACAACTCCTCTCATTGTCTTACATACATCCTCAAAACTTAGTCCGAATCTAAAGTCTATTTCAAAGGATCACAATTGAACTCAACGGCTTTCTTGAATTGTACTCTTAAACTCTCGCTTCAATGTGAATTATCAATTCAGGAGTTATGGTTCATAATAAGAAGCATCTCATGATGATAAAGTAGAATCATGAATACATTATCCTCACTCTCATATTCACTTGATTGGGTCTTGAAACTGAGTTATTTGAATTGGTAAAAGACTTCTCACAAGACTTTAAGGGACTCTCCCAAAAGGTTTCGAAGAACACTTAAAACGTAACTCTTAACTTTAACTTGAATTTTAGTTATTAATTCAAGGTTATGATTTATGTTATCAATTATTTATAAGTGTTTAGAAGTAGTTTAGAGTGATTAGAATCAAAGGGAGTGAAGATACACTTTAAATGAGCTCAAACAGGACAACCGACAAAAAATGTGTGGGGGCAGGCGACCATGGCGCATTCCGGGCGCGGGGCGCTAGCCCCTAACATCAGAGGCTTAATGTGGGCGCACTGAAGGGGCGTGGTTCCAGCCACTTTGGTGCACCGGGGTGTTCCCCGCATGACTTTCCCCCGGATGAATTCGCCTAATTTCGCCTCTCGTTTTTTGATCCTAAATCATTTTTGATTGATTTCTTTTCTCATATTTCCCTTCGATTAAATTATACAACCTATGTACACACTAATACAATCAAAATAACACTTAAAACAATCACATTCATCTCAAGAAATCATCAAAAGCCCAACAAAACAAGATTTATAATGAACTTCTAGATAACCTATCAAGAACTTAAATCCTTGAACTTTTTGAGAATGAAACTTTGTTGAAAATAACAGGTTGGCGTTTTGGTGAACAACCCCAACACTATGGAAACTTACATACCTCTTAGGTATCAAACACACGACGCAATCCGCAACAACTCCCAAGAATTTTAACGAACGCGTCGCTACTGTCTCCTCTTTTCTCTTCTTCTTTTCTATTTTTGAACTTTCAACTAAAACCCTAGGCATGAATGAGGATTATAAAAAAAAAAAACTAATAATATTATTACCCTAAAATATTACTAAAAATCAATTTAATCTGTTGGGTAAGGAAAAGACAAAAATACCCCTCTAAAATCAAGTTTTGACATTCGTTACCTAGACAGTCAAACTCCGAATGAACAAATCTCCCACATACAAACTCGAAACTAAGAAAAATTTGTGGATTTGGAAAGAAAATTCAAATATAATTTCTAAGGTATCTTGTAGCACACCTAACTCATTTTGAGCTAGGAGTTATGGTCGTTTGAATTTGATCCAAAAATCACACTTAGCTTAACTTCAAAATTACAGATTTTGCTATTTCCAATTTAATTCTATTTGGAACTCAATGTGATACATCTAGTGATATGACCTTAATATTTAAGAAACTTTTAATTCATTGGTAAAATATCACTCACTACGAAGAACGGTTCGAGTCTTAGTTCAAAAAATTTTCTTGGGTGTTACATTAGAATCTATAAAAAGGAAAAAGTAAGGTCAACAATAGTTGGTGTGGATAAGAAATAAATTGATTTACCTTTCCGATGTATGTTAATGAACCTAAGATGAAGCCCGAGAAAATTAAGGGTGAAGGGAGCCATAAACATGGAGGGGGCGGAGTATAAGAGAGTGAGGAATGGAGAGATATCTTAAGAAAACACTATTTTAGGGAATGACAAGTTCTTGGTCATCATGATGAATACCGAGTTGTCCTTTGATTTTCTTATTTTGTCTATTTGGCATTTGGTCTAAATTGGGTTATTATTTGGCCTGTTTGTGTATGATTCCTTACGCGTCTTCTTCTTTTTCAACTAGTACACTCAGGCGCGTGTAATACAACTCAACAATACCAACATGTAATTATCAACAAAAGCAACGTGAACATCAGCAACAACTTCTTAATGGAGTTAATAGTACACACCCATATACAACAACAACATTCGCCTGCAGCAGTCACATCTTCGTACCCTCTAAGCGTGGGATTAAATCACCTAGATATCAGGGACGTCTGATTCGATTGAGGCCATCCGCCTCTTTTGGATTAGTTAACACATTTTTGGGAATTGGTACAAGTTTTTGATTTTTAAATTCTCATTACCTAAATCATGTCAAAATTTCAAGCTTGTACCCCAAATTAAAACCAAAATTCCATATATATATATAAACCTCTGTTTTCTTTAGTATTTGGGGGTGGAAAAAGGAATGGAAAAAAGGACAAAAAATTTCCATTCTAAAGAATTATTTTCCTATATCAAAAACTATAAAGTTTCATAATCTAAAACAGAAAAAGGAAGGAATTTAAATGCTTTTGGACCTTGAAACTTCTCGAACCAAAAGATTAGTCTATTTTTACTTTTGGCTAACTCAATGCTCTTCCTGGGCGTGGTGGTTGCATCTTCTTATTTGTTGGCTCGTCCTTGTCCTAGTTCACTGCTCTGAGTGTAACACCCCCGATTTGAATAGGTCAAATTAATATATAATTTCATAACTTGTAGGTTCCAACTGATAGAGACCACCCACAGCCAATGGATGGGACCACATACCATAGGTGTGGTCCGTGGTTGGCCACCCAAACTCAATCCACAGAGGTCTAAAACCACGACCTGACTAATGGACCGTAGGTTAGACAACTTGACTATTCATTTAAATGATTGGACTAGGATATATTATGCATGAATTGATGAAATACTATGATTTTATGATGATTCCCCTATGAACCCATGTGATGACAATGTTTTCAAGTTATAACGATGTGATGTGTTTTTTTTGTTATCAAAGTACAATTTTATGAAATTAAGCATATATTGATGGGATTACATGAGTTTATGATGGATTCCATATCCAACCCATTATTTCTAAATAACGATTAAAAGTAGGTTTTGAGCCTTGAAAGGTAAATTAAGAAATTGTTCATGTTTTTATGAAATCAATGCAAATGTTCTAAGGATGCTTCGAGAGTAAAGTATTAATGATGATCATGTTGTTGTGTTGTTAAAATGATTTCTCATATACACATAAAAGCATGATTGTGGAAGGTTTTCTCACATAATAAGGATTCTAAGGTTGAAAGGTCTTCTCACCTAATTTAATTAATCATTAAGAGCTATCCAAATGAAACTTACCTTGAATTGGTTATTGAATGATAACTTTCAATGTATAAAAACTTACCTTGGATTGCCAAGATGACGTTCCTTTCAATGGATAATGATTACAAGTAAAAAATGTCTATTCCATGAAATTTATGCATAGCACTGAGAGGATATTGAGATGGAAGCACTCCCATTAGTAGAGGCCGGGTTTATAGACGCAATCTCATTTCCCTTACCTATGTGACCCAATAGGATGATTTTCTAGATTGACGTTATCTAGTTGATCCGCTTAAGCTAGAAGTCCATGGTCCTTACCTTGGAGAGCATACCAACCCTTTTCGGTGTGGGAGACACTGAGGGGTCATGTTATAGCTCACATTGTCTCTATGTAGGTTAAGGCTACTTCCCATACAAATAATGAACTAAGGTTACTTGATGAAGTATCTCATATGTGTTCAAAGGTTTTAATGAGGTTAGCTTGCATTGACCATGTTTTATGACTTATGTTATCCAACCTCTTTTATATCATGTTTTAGCTTGGTCAATTGCGTGTCGTGAAATGTGCTCTTTTTGCATGATTTGAATAATTTTTGCATAGATATCCTACATGGTACATTGTTTATTACTAATGCATACTCTTTCCTACATTTCCCCAAATGTAGGGTGCGACAGTCAGTTGTCTCAGTTTCATGGCTAGTGGTTGATTACGGGGTTCCCGAGCTTTGGTGAGTCCTCATGCACGAGCATGGAGTTTTATTGTTTTAGTTTTCTTTCTTATTTCCATTTTTTGTAATGATGTATAGTCTAAGCCTAATTTCATTCTATTGTACTAGATGTCTAATTAGCCAAGTGTTTTAAATTTTCTCTTTACTTTCAAATTTTTTTGACTTAAAACGTTATCTTTACATATTTTATCCTATATTTTATGTTGTGAATGCTAAGTGGCTTGTATAGGGTCTCTTGGGGTCCTATACAACATGTTACATCTAGGGTGTACCCTGAGTCATGATAAAGATTGTAATCAGAGCACAAAGTTTAGAATGGTCCTAGCATGTATCATAATACCTTTCGAGTAGAGTCTTGTTCATTAGAATGAAGAGCGCCACAATAAGTTAGAGGCTAGAAGACGATTAGGAAACTCCACTTCTTTAATTACACTAAAATTGTGCGATATATTGTTACTCTATAATGTCTCTCTCTTAATTCATATATGATGCTCTACATGACATGGCTACTCCAAGAGCTTTTATTAGAAGGAATCTTAGGTAGAATAAGGAACAAGAAGGCCCTCCCCAAGATCCTCAAGTTTTGGTCAATCCATTGGCCGAGAAATTGACAAATGCAAAGTTCAGGGCTGCTTTTCAAGTGTTGGCTCAAGTCGTGACGGTCTAAAACAATATGTAGGTTGGGGTTCCTATGAAACCAAATGTGGGTACAATAACTTCTAGAGTGAGAGACTTTACTAAGAAGAATCCTCGGAGATTCATGGTTCTAAGGTTGAGGAAGGTCCTCAAGAGTTTATTAATGAGGTGTATAAGGTCTTGCTGATCATGGGAGTTACACCAGAAGAAGGGCAGAGTTTGACGCTTATCAACTTAATGGTGTTTCTCAAACATGGTTAAACTAATAGAAAGAAGGAAGACTAGAAGGTGTAAGTCCTTTTGATTGGGAGAAGTTTAAGGTTGCTTTTCTTGATATGTTCTTTCCCCTTTAGATGATTTAAGAAAACGTGGTTGAATTCATCAAACATCGTCAAGGAAGTATGAGTGCGAGGGAAAAAGATATGAAGTTAATGCAATTGTGTAAATATGCTCCAGCAATGGTTGCCGATCCTAGGGCAAGGATGAGTATGTTTGTTTAGGGTGTGCTGAAATGGTTGTTGAAGAGTGTCATACTACCGTTCTCATTAATGAAATTGACATCTCTCATCTCATAGTTCATTCTCAATAGATCCAAGAGGATAAATTTAAGGGAATGTCTAAGGAGAGAAAAAGGGATATGACTAGTGATACTAAGTTCCCGCATGCAAGGTTTGATGGATATGGTTGTTTTATTTCGATAGAGGTTTTCAGGTCAAGGATCGTTCGATGCTCCTCCTAAGTTCAATAAAGATAGGGTGTGTAACCTATGTCTCAAGGAGTTAATGGTAGTGGATCTTGATTTCCTATGTCTATGTGTGCTAGGTGTTGAAAGATGCACGAGGGTAAGTGTCTAGCCGGCATGGATGGTTGCTTTCATTATTATAAAATTGATCATAAGATGAGGGATTGCCTAATTCTCATGACTAAAGGAAGAGAGGGCAAGAAAGATATTCCAAGTTGTTCAGGTTCCAATGCTCCCAAGAAAAACCGATTCTAAGTACTTCAGACTCGTGATGAACAATAGGGTTCTCCTAATGTGGTTACCGGCATGTTGAAGGTTTTCCAACTTTATATTGATGCTTTACTTTATCCCGGTGCTACCTTGACATCAATGATCCCATATGTGGATATGAGTTTTGATGTTTTTCGGGATGTGTTGCTCAATACTTTTTCTGTGTATACACTTTTATTAGTGATTCTATTATGGCTATGAGGGTCTATCAAAAGTTTCTCGCTTCCTTGGCACATAGAGTTAATCTTGTTGACTTGGTAGAACTTGATATATACTAAATTTTAATGTTATACTTGGGATGGATTGGCTGCACTATTGTTATTATTCTATTGATTGTAGAACTCATCTAGTCAAGTTTCTATTTCCAAATGAGCCTGTCCTAGAGTTGAAGGGGGAAAATTCTATTCCTAAGGGTTAGTATGTCTCTTGTCTTAAATCTAGAAATTTGATTTCAAAAGGTTTTATTTACCATTTAGTTAATGTGAGGGATTGTAGATTCCGAAACCCCTACTTTTGAGTCGGTCCCCGTTGTTAATGAGTTTATAGAAGTGGTCCAGGATGATTTATCCGGTATTCCTCAAGAAAGGGAAATAAACTTCGATATTGACCTTCTCCTAGACAAGTATCCTATTTCTATTCCTCCTTACCATATCAATTTTGTAGAATTAAAGGAATTGAAAAAAACAATATAAAGAGTTGTTGGATAAGTGTTTCATCCGATCAAGTATCTCTCCATGAGGCGCTCCAGTTTTGTTTGTTTGATAAAGATGGTTCTCTTCCTATGCTTAATGACGATCTTTTCACGCACCGAGCCTACACCCTGAATGTGGATGGCACTCGAGAACCATTGCTGGTCAGAAACGAACCCTTGTCCTGAATTAATTACTTAGTGGAAGACTTTACTCAAGCTAAATAACTTTAAAACAAGTAAACTCAACTTCTCAAAATAGCGTAGAATGTAATAAATAACATTCACTGCCAAAGTGGCAACTCAAGTCATAAAGAAAAGACATGAACTAACATCAACTAACTTTGTCTATGAAGCCTTTAAAAAATGAGATGGATGTTGGGACACACCCCACAACACCTTAATCAACTCAACTAGAAAGTAATAAAGGAAGTACTTTAGAATGCAACGAGGCTCACCAACTAACTCAGGAGTGCTCAACTAGATCAAAGGTGCGTTGGATGCCAATCCGCGTTACCTGTGTCTGCATCATAAGACGATGCTGGCAAACTGACATCAGTACATTGAATATACGATTATGCGAGTTGGAATGCTAAAACAACATAGGCTTGAAAGAGATTCTGAAAGAAACACTTAACTTGACACTTCTAAACTCATAAATACTTTACTGAACTCATTTCAATATAAAGAAGCTTATAATCAAAGCAATATAAAGAAAAATGAAATCTGTTTAAAACATGAACTGATAATCATAATATCATTATAGACATACTGTGCTACCTCTAAAAGTCTACTTGTTCAGTGCCTGAATGAAGTCCCATAGCCCATTCATACTAAGTATAACTCCTTGAGAAACCATGTAATTTCTGTTGTGGGAGTTTATCTAACTGACAACCATCACATAGGAATTATTGTGATGATACAACTATCTTTCTCGCGTTGTCAGCACATCCTATACCCGACCAAAGGTATAGGACCTAAATTACTCAGTAGATCCACTAGTTTATGTGAAAATAATTCACCTAAATAATATTCCTCATGGCTACATGGTTTATGTGGGCTAATAGTTGTTTTAACTCTTCCCCACATTGGTGCTCAATACTACTCCCAAAAAATTATCTAAGCTCTTTATGTTTAAAAACGTTCTTCTTCTGTGATTTGAGATTAGTGGTATAAAGCATATCTCAAAGGCTATCTTGGAAATCAAAGTGTCCTCTCTTAATTCTTTTATAAAGCGATTACTCAATTCTGAAAACTAGCCCGGAACCTCATTGGAAATATCAGTTTCCATTTTTATTCAAATGTGAAAACATTTTAAATCTCTTTGGGAATAGTTAGTGCATGTATACTTCTTTTGAAGTACAGAACTTCAACTTTACTTTTTACTGAACTCAAAATTTAAGACTTAAAACAATGTTGAAACATTTGTGAAAGACCTTTGGAAACATTAAGAACTTATCTTAACTGGACCTTTGACTTTGTTACTTAACTGCTCTTGTACTTGACTCTTAACTGATCCTTGAATTGAATTATGGATTCAAGGATCGTGATTTGTGATTAGAAATACCTCATTATGTTTAGGAATGCTTCTAGATAGCTAAACATGAGAAAAAGACAGAAAATTAATATTTTAAGATGGGTCCGCAATGCGGAGACATATTTAAATTTTGGTTTCAAAAACTAATTTAATGGAAGAACACCTCTTGTCAGCTCCGACATGAGAAGTTAAAATTTTCAATTCTCGGAAAAGGTTGTGCGACACTCCCCTGATGTCAAATTTCTTCTGACGAAATATCTTCTTCCTTTTCCAGCCTCATTTCACCAAAACTCTGTCCTTTTTCCAAAATTACTTATATATACAAATACCCAACAAAGGTACCTAAGAACCTAACTTGAACCGAGTCTATAATTTGACATAACGAACTCAGAAACTTCCCAAGTAAAGCAAATTCAAGGACAATGTCTAAATTAAGGAATATGTATGAAGATAATAGATATTCAAAATCTTTTAGGATGAATGCAAATCGAAGTAAATATGCTTGGCACGTTGGAGATGATCCCAATGTTATGAGAGCCTCACATACCGGGTAGAAGTAAAGCTTGGCAAAAACACAGACTTTCTTGATCGATCTCTATGAATTTTTGTTTTTCTCCTTCTTCTTTTCTCTTCTGCTTTCTCCTTGACCTAGCGTGAAATTCCTAATTCTAAAACTTATTAAAATCTAATTTGACCCATATTAAACTCCTAAAAATGGAATGAAATAATAGGGCAATGAAAAGACTAAAATACCCCTTAAAATTCCAAATTGGATGTTTCCTTAATCAAACAACCTAGTTTCCAAAGGGCATGACTCACTCATACGTACTCGGAATCGCACATACTTTGTGGCGTTGGAAAGATCATTCCAAGAGATTTCCAACCATATATGGAAATACACTAACTCACAGTTAACTAAATTTCTAGATTTAATTCTTTCCAAAAATGACTATTTCCAATTGTGAGCTTCATTCAAGTTATTTCAAATTGAGAGATCTTTCAATATCTCCCCCATTGATAAAATTCGTCCTTGAATGAGATTACTCTTACTAGACTAAGGACGTTACATAAAACATACAGTTTAAACACCCAACAAGCACATTACAATTTCAACATGCCAACTTAATATCAATGCCAAGAAAAGGATTAGTACCTTGATTTTGAACTTATTCGGATTAGAAGAGAAGTGGGTATATCTGCTTCCTATCCTCTTTAGCTTCTAAAGTAGCTTCTCTACAAATTGATTTCTCTCAAGAACTTTGACTTCATGTTACTTCCTAGTCCTCAACTCAGGATATTGGCGATCTACAATCTGAACCGGAATTTCCTCATAAGAGAAGATATCCTTGATACAAATATCCTCAGTTGGTACGATAAGTGAAGTATCTCCCATGTGCTTCTTCAGCATGGATATGTGGAACACCAGATGGACTGCTTCTAACTCTGGTTGTAGCTCTATCTCATAAGCTACATTGCCAATCCTCTTGTATATTTTGTAAGGACCTATATACTGGGGACTGAGTATCCCATTCTTACCAAATTTCATAACACCGTTCATGGGTGAAACTTTCAAGAAACTTAATCAGCTACCTCAACTCTAACTCCATACTACCAATATCAATGTAGGATTTTTGAAGACACTGCTTTGTTTCCAATCTTTCTTGAATTACATTCATTTTCTCCATAGCTTGATGAACTAACCATTCTCCTACCAACGTTGCTTTACCAACATCAAACCATCCAAAAGGGGATCTGCATCTTCTCCCATAAAGAGCTTCATAAGGAGCCATTTTGATGCTAGAGTGGTAACTATTTGTTGTAATCAACTCTATGTGAGATAGGCGATCATCAGAATTACCCTTGAAATCAATCACAGAATCTACCTTGATACCTCAAAACACCATCTCTTCTTTGTTCAGAAGCCATAATTTTTTGCTTATGAACATTTTTCTTCAATTAAAGCAAAAATAGGATCTTGGTCTTGCTTTTTTTCACTTCTGACACAAATGATATCTCAGCGCCATTAGTCACCACTATCCCTTCTTCAATGGAATGCATAAGTCGGACTCTTAGGCGTGCAAGTTGTTCACATCTTTTGCTAACTCTCTTTCTTCCTAACCATGGGCGGTGTTACCCATAGAAAACCTGTTTAAAGTATCAACAACCATATTAGCCTTACCTGGGTGGTAAAGAATAGCCATGTCATAATCCTTGAGCAATATAAACCACCTATTTTGTCTGCGATTAAGCTCTTTCTGATTGAACTAATTTTTCAGGCTCTTATGATCAGTGAATATATAAACATGAATGTACCATACAAATAATGACGCCATATCTTCAAAGAGAATACTACAACAACCAATTCTAACTCATGGGTTGTGTAGTTTTTCTCATGAACTTTCAATTGTCTAGATCCATAAGTTATAATTTTGCCATTCTGATTTAAAACAAAACCAAAGCCAACTGTAGATGGAATCACAATACACCACAAAAACCTTAACTACTTTCCGGTAAAGTTAAAACTTTGATAGTAGTCAATCTTCTCTTCAAATCCTAAAAGTTTTCTCACAAGCTTCAGACCATTGAAACTTCACTGTTTTTCTATGTCAACTTCGTCAAATGGGACAACATGGATGAGAAAGCCTCTAAAAATCTTCTATAATAGCCAGCCAAATCCAAGAAACTCCTAATATCAGTTGGAGAGGTAGGTCTAGGAAAATTCTGCACTGCTTTAATTTTCTGGGCTTCAATACTAATTCAATCACCGAAAAATATGTGGCTCAAAACACCATAGACTCAAGCCAAAAATCACATTTGGAGTTGATATACAACTATTTATATTTCAAAGTCCGAAGAACTATTTTGAAATGAGTAACAAGATCTTTATCATTCCTTAAATAGATTAGTGATGTACCGTGAGTTTACACTATTTATAATGCATTTCACTTAAGGTTTGTGTGTGTCTAGAGCTTTTTTGTATTGATTTTGATAGTTTTGTGGCATGTTTTTCCAGAAAGATGTTCAAGTGCCAAATGAAAGAGACAACTGAGAAGTTGCACAGAAAGGCATCTACAGGGGCAATCAACGGATCATAGATCCATTGACGCCTCGTAGATGAGTAAATGAGATAGGCATCAGAGGCATTCGACAAAATCAGGGAAGTATTACCAAGTTTGGAACCACGATCAACATTGACGGTCCGTCGATCGATTGACGGACCGTACTGGTAGACCGTAGAATGAATTTGTGAGGGTTACAATACCTAATAATTAAAGATTCCAAGTATTAAGTCATGGAGGGGAATCGACAGACCATCTACTTGTTGAACAACCATGTTGATGTTCCGTCATTTGATTAAGAGAAGTTGCACTTTGGAGGCTTAATCTAAGTCCTGGCTGACGGAATAGAATCATGGACCGTCGATCCATTAACGATCCGTCAGTCAGTCTCATAGATCAAACACGCGTGCCTAAACAAACATTCCTTATTTTGATTCCTTTTTAATTAGGTAATAGGCTATTAAACCTCATTTTGGGTTGACTACTGATGTACTGTGGTTTGACGGTACTTTTAATGCTTTTTCCTTAAAATTGGTGTGTGTCTAGAGCCTTTTTGTAGTAATTTTAATATGTTTTTATCTTAGTTTTGCAGAAAAGTTGTCCAAAACTAAAACACAGAAGGCTGTGGAGATTTAGTGCAGAAGGTGACCAACGAAGTCCATTGACGGTTCATAAGTGAATCGACAGACCGTAGGTGGTGACCGTCGATTGGAGGTTCAGGCATCTGGAAGCAACTCGGGGAATTCTTACTTAGTGTGGGGCTACGAAAGGATCGACAAACCATCCTATTGAATCGTCGATCTGATCATAGAATGTCCATTACCTGATGTTGAAAAAAAGCTAAGTATGGAACGACGAGAAGCATCGACAGACCGTAAGTGAATCGACGGACCGTGATGTTGGTCCGTCGATTGGATCTATAAAGATGGAAAGTGAAGGCTAAAAAAGATGCTAAGTGTGGACTTACGGAGGTAGTCGACGGTCCGTCGTTTGATCGACGGACCGTCTGTGGGCTTGTCTATTGAAGCCGCGTTTTTGGACAAACTTTCCTTATTTGATTTCCTTTTATTTTAGGACAATGTCTTTATAAATAGGGTGTAAAACCTCGTTTTTAGGGTTGGATTCTTCTATTATTTTCTTAGTTTTGTTCTTGGAGATTTGTCTTTACAACTTGGGAATTAATTCAAATTTCCGGATTTGGTTTTCGAGTGAATTTCGTCATTTCAAGTTGAATTTCTAGATTTTCTTCGAATTTGTCAAAGTAAGTTCATGATTTATTGTTTATCAACTATGAATTGTGTTCTTCTATGCATGCGTAGCTAAATCCACAACTAGGGTTGTGGGAATCATGGGTGATTAACAAGGTAAACCTAGCTTAATAACAATTCTCAAATAGGTAATTGCCTGCATTGATGATTCTTTCATTTAGAAGTCTTTTTAACGAGTGCACGTGTTAAAACTCACCTTAATACTACTTGTTGAACCAAGGGGGTTGTTAATAGGAATAGAATTATCAACATAGATGTAGTGGGATACTATCTTATAGGCTAGTTTTGATTGGTGCGAAGTAATAACGAAGCCATACATCGAATACGATGCTTAATATTAAGTAAAGGTAACGATTAGTAACTTAGAGACACGTAGCCGACCAAAGTACGGGGTGAAACTCTCTAAATGACGGACCAAAGATTTAGAGATACCTAACTTATTACTTTGCATGCAAACCACTAGGGAAGAATTGTTATAGTTAGGATTACCGCCTTATGAACCTATGGGGAACACTTACACCCTAGTTTCTATCACAACTTGATAAACACTAAAGATTCACTTTTTTATTTGTTTTACTTAGAAATAATTAAACACTTTTGTTTCACAAAGACCCCCCTTTTTATTTACCTATTTTTGGAAAGGACTTGGCTAAATAGACGTAATTGTATATTGAAGTTAAGTCAAAACTATTTTCCTCGTGGGATCGACCCCAACCTACTTGTTGGGTTCTTTACTTGATACGACCGCTTATACTTCTTTAAGGAAGTGTAATTTGAGCGTATCAAATTTTCGCGCTACTGCCGGGGAAACTGGATTTTAGATTAACTTTAATAACATTACTAAATTTTAGTCAACAATTTCCTAGTTTTACTTTTTTCTTTTGTTTTTGTTTCTCTCAGGTCTAGATTAAGTGTATGCCAAGTACACGGAGACGAGGAGAACCAATACTTCCATTCGATTCGGAACTGAACCGTACACTTCGAAAAATGAATAATCCGCAGAACCTAGATGATCTAGGTGATGGGATTAATCGCCAGCTCGCACCACTGGTTGATGCTCATAATCAAGTGGTTAAGGAAAATCTGGTTGATGATGCTTTGAGGATGCAGCCTCCCATCCCACGCCCTCAAGAGTTCTAGCGGGGCAACGTCAATATCACTGACTCCAATGGGTCTCTTCCTACCTCCTCTACCGCAGGGGCACACGTTCGTGGTAACTAGTAGCTTGATGCATATTCTCACTGTAAGGGGTTTGTTTTCAGGGCTACCATCTGAGGATGTACATGCTCACATCGCCAAATTGAGGTCTGTGTGCAAAAGTTATGTAGGGAGGCCAGACTTGGATTAGAACATCATCGGGTTGAGAGTGTTCCCTCTTTTACTGACGGGAGTCGCCGCAATATAGTTTACTGAGTTGCCCTATAATTCTATCTATACCTGGGATCAGTTGAGGGATATGTTCCTAGCACGGTACTACCCGGTTTCCAAGAAGCTCAACCACAAAGATAGAGTTAACAACTTTGTGGCACTACCTAGGGAGTCGGTGAGTAGATCTTGGGATAGATTTACTGCTTACGTGAGAGGTGTCCCAAACCACCGCATGCATGATGAGTCATTGAAAGAGTATTTCTATCGGGGGCAAGATGATAATAACAAAGCAGTGCTTGATACAATTGCGTGTGGTTCTTATGGTGAGTGAACATATGCAGAGATCGTAGAGAGGTTGAAGAAAATCTCCTGCAACAATAAGTCTTGGAGAACTAGGAAGTCGGACACTGGGAGAAACACCTTTGCAGTGCAAGCTACACACAATCCGGCCGCAAATGAGATTCGTGAAGAGATGGCACAGATGAGAACTGAGCTCGGGTTGGTATTGAAACATGTCACTAGAGGTGCAGAGAAGGTGAATGCGGTGAATTACTTGACTAAACCACCACCACCGGTGGATGACTATTACTATGAAGAGGATACTTATGCAGTGAATGAGCAGACAGGGGGTTTCCGACCAAACGCCCAAGGCTCGAATCAGGAGAATTAGAACCAAGGTCAAGGAATTCAAGGTCGAAACTATGGGAACTACAACAGAGAGGTCCAATATGTTCGAGATGGAAACTACAACCGCGACAACAACTTTAACCGGGTTAACTATTGTAAAAGAAACGATCGAAGTGGGACCTATATTCTGCCTCAAAATCGGGAAGTTTCTCCTAGGGATGGTGGAGGTAGTATGGCGCTAGTTGATGATATGTTGCAGAAGATGAGGACGAGGTTCGATGCTAGTGATGAGCACGCCAAGGAATTGAGAGGTGATTTGGCTAATATCGAGTAAAAGGTGGATGCACATGCGGTCTCGATCAAGAATCTTGAGTTACAAATGGCCCAATTGTCTACTACTATGAACCCACGTCAACCGGGCACTCTTCCTAGCACTACTATTCAAAATCCTAAAAATGATGGGCATTGCATGGAAGTTACTACTATGGGAGGTAAGCAAACCATTGATCCACCTATGCCGTTTGTAGTAGAAGATGATGTGAAAAATGATGAAGAGGTAGTTGGAACTAATGGTGAATTGGTGGACAAAGCGGCGAAAGAAGCAGAGGTACCCCATAGGTGATCCGCATTTCTAGACCACCATCACCATTCCCTCAGAGATTGGTGAATAAGACTGAGGATGGTAAATACCGGAGTTTTA
Organism: Solanum lycopersicoides; assembly: GCA_022817965.1. Taxonomy (NCBI): domain Eukaryota; kingdom Viridiplantae; phylum Streptophyta; class Magnoliopsida; order Solanales; family Solanaceae; genus Solanum; species Solanum lycopersicoides. Next base: position 29,023,840 of record CM040623.1, read on the forward strand.
TCACTATGTTGAAACAACTTTCAATCAATGTCCCTTTGATAGAAGCTTTGGAACAAATGCCCGGGTATGCCAAGTTCATGAAGGATATGGTTACAAAGAGAAATCGGTGAGTTTTGATGATTATGACCGAACGCAGCATTGTAGTGCTATTGCAATAATATCTCTTGTGCAGAAGAAGGAGGATCCGAGCGCTTTAACTCTTCCATGTACCATCGGATTATTGCACTTTGCTAAAGTGCTATGTGATCTAGGTGCAAGCATAAATCACATGCCTCTCTCCATTTATAAGAAGTTGGGTTTGGGTGACCCAAAACCCACGGCAATGCGGTTACTTATAGCCAATCGAACGGTGAAGAGGGCCATTGGGATACTACATGATGTGATCGTGATGGTGGAGTCCTATATATTTTCGGCCGATTTTTGGTCTGTGAGGTGGACTTGGAGGTGCCTATTATTCTTGGGAGGCCGTTCCTTGATACTGGTCACGCTTTGGTAGAGAAATGAAGAAGGAACATTCAACATTTGTAGGTCCATGAAGCAGAGTGGTTAGATCTAAATGGTATCTTCTATATCTTACAGGGTTGAGAGCATTTCTGAGGTGCAAATGGAATAATGCCTTGGTGTTGAGGCACTAGCGGTAGTGATCATGAATTTTGAGAGTGATGGTATTGAAGAGTATGGTTCATTGGTTGCGGCACTTGAATGAGGCAAATATCGGTTCAAACAAAAAAATTAGAGTTAGATATGAAGCATCGCGAGTCTCCACCCGCGAAAACATCTATTGAGGAGGCTCCAAAATTAGAGCTTAAGGCTCTACCATTTCATCTTAGGTATTTATTCTAGGGAAGCGATGACACTTTGCCGGTAATCATTGCATCGGATTTGAATGTTCATCAAGTAGAGTGTATGGTGGATGTTTGAAGAGGTTCAAACGAGACATTGGTTGGACTATTGCACACATTATTTGGTATTCCTCCCGGTATTTGTTCACACAAAATCCAACTCATGCCCGATCACAAGCCAAATATTGAGCACCAAAGACGGTTGAATCCACCTATGCAAGAGGTAGTGAAGAAGGATATTATTATGTGGTTGGATGTCGGAGATATATATACTATCGCAGATAGTAGTTGGGTATGCCCTGTTCAATGTGTGCCCAAAAAGGGGGGAATGTCAGTAGTTCCTAATGAGAAGAATGAGCTTGTTCCAGTGAGGCCGTTGACCGGATGGAGAGTTTGTATGGATTACCAGAAATTGAATGCATGGATTGATAAGGACAATTTCCCTATGCCCTTCATGTATCAAATGTTTGATAGACTCGCAGGAAAATGATGGTACTGTTTTGGGGGTACAACCAAATCTCTATTGCACCGGAGGATCAAGAGAAGACCACCTTTACTTGCCCTTATGGGACGTTCACATTCAAGAGGATGCCTTTTGGGTTATGTAATGCATCGGCGACCTTTCAGAGATGTATGATGTCGATATTCTCCGATATGGTGTAGGACATTATTGAGGTGTTCATGGATGATTTTTCAGTTGTTGCTGACTCCTTTGATCGGTGTTTGAGTCACTTGGATGAGGTTCTCAAAAGATGTGAAGACTGCAATCTTGTGCTAAACTAGGAAAAATGTCACTTTATGGTGAAAGAAGGTATAGTCTTGGGCCATCGCATCTCGGAGAAGGGGATAGAGTTTGATCGAGCAAAAGTTGAGGTTATAGAGAAACTTCCTCCACCCATCTTTGTAAAAGATGTGAGAAGCTTTCTGGGACATGCGGGTTTCTACCGGAGGTTTACTAAGAATTTCTCAAAAGTTGCACATCCTTTGTGCAAGCTACTTGAGAAGGAATGTAAGTTCTATTTTGATGAATCATGTATGAAGGCGTTTGGAGAGTTGAAGGAGAAGTTGGTGTCTGCACCCATAATTATTTCCCCAGATTGGAGCAAGCCATTTGAGGTGATGTGTGATGCTAGTGGGGTTGCTCTTGGTGTAGTATTGGGGCAAAGAAGGGATAAAATCCTTCACCCGATCATTTATTCAAGTAAATCCCTAAATGAAGCACAAAAGAACTACACTGTGACTTAACAAGACCTCTTTGCGGTGGTATTTGCATTCGAAAAATTTCGCTCTTATTTGCTTGGCACGAGAGTAATAGTGCATACTGACCACTCTACTTTGAGGTATTTGATGGCAAAGAAGTATGACAAACCAAGGTTGATTAGATGGGTACTACTATTGCAAGAGTTTTATTTTGAAGTGAAAGATAGAAAAGGGACAAAAATCAAGTTGCCGATCACTTTTTCCAGATTGGAAGATGAAGCTATGCGAGAGATGGGTGAAAAGGCGGAAATTGATGATACCTTCCCTGATGAGCATGTATTGGCCGCCTTTCATGACTTGATTCCATGGTTCGCTAATTTTTGGAATTATCTGGCTAGTCATATAGTCCCATCAGACTTGTCTTTCCATCAGAGGAAAAAGTTCATGCAGGATGTGAAAAAGTTCTTTTGGGATGAGCCTTACTTATACCGCAGTTGTGCCGATGGCTTATTCGCCGTTGCGTGCCGGAAGTTGAGATGCTAAGTTATTTGGAGGCATGCCACTCCTCGCCTGTGGGTGGGCATCGTACTGGTATCCGGACTGCCGATAAGATTTTGCAATGTGGGCACTATTGGCCAACAATTCACCAAGATGCTCATTAGTTCGCCAAGTCATGTGACAGGTGCCAAAGAGATGGAGGGATTTCGAAGAGGAAAGGGCTCCTTTTAAACCCCATTCTAGATATTGAGTTGTTTGATGTATGGGGCATTGATTTTATGGGTCTGTTTGTGAGTTCTCATGGGCTGAAATATATTCTTGTGGCGGTGGATTATGTGTCAAAATGGGTGGAAGCCAAATCACTTGCCAACAATGAAGGGAAGAGTATCACCGCGTTCTTGAAAAAGAACATCTTCTCAAGATTTGGTACACCTAGGGCCATTATTAGTGATGGGGGATCTCAGTTTTGCAACAAGTTGTTCAAAAGGCTATTGGAGAAATATGGGGTTCTCCACAATGTAGCAACTCCTTACCATCCACAGACTAGTGGGCAAGTTGAGGTGTCCAATAGAGAAATCAAGCAGATCATGTCAAAAACAATGAATGCTAATAGAACGGATTGGTCAAGGAAGCTTGATGATGCTCTTTGGGCATACCGGACTGCATACAAGACCCCCATATGTATGTCTCCATACCAACTTGTATATGGGAAGGCAGCACAAGGCCATGTGGGCGATAAAGAAATTGAAGATTGATTGGCATGAAGCAGTGGAACAGAGACTTAACGAGTTGAATGAGCTTGATGAGTTTCGCCTAAAAGTATATGAAAGTTCATCCATCTAAAAAGAGAAGATGAAGGAGTACCATGACCAAAAGATTGAGAAGCGAGAATTTTCGGTTGGGGACTTGGTGCTTCTATTCAACTCTAGGCGACGCTTGTTTCTGGGAAAACTCAAGTCCACGTGGACTGGTCCATTCCTTATTACTAAAGTATTCTCACATGGAGCGGTTGAGTTGGAGAACAAGGAGGGTTCAAGGTTCACGGTAAATGGGCAAAGTTTCAAGATCTACCTAGGGCATGCAGAGAGTGTTCATGAAGTGGTTGAGGCATATCACCTTGATGAAGTCCGAGTAATCACGGATCATGCGTCGTGCCGCGACGTTAAATCAAGCGCTTCTTGAGAGGCAACCCAAGGTGTATCCTCTAGACAACAATAGATTTTTTCTTTTCTTTGTAGGAATATTCGCTTTCTCATGTTTCGTTTTTGTTTTATTCACATTCATGTGTTATTTTTTTGGTGCACAGATCTACGGACCAATCTACGGACCATCGTTAAATCGGCGGACCATTGATGGTGTCCGTAGATCCCAAGTATGTCTTAAACTCTAATCTAAATATGTGTCCAATTGATGGTCCAGTCGAAGGCTCGTCGACTGACTTACGGATCGTCGATAGGGTATCGTCAGTTCACAAAAAACTAGAGACCTGACCAAACCGGCTAAAATAAATACATCCTTTCAGTTACCTCCCACATAACTTTTCAAATTCCCTCCCAACCGTATCCCTCCCCTCATTCCCTTCTTTGTCCATTAACTCCCACAATCACTCCATTCTATTTTCTTCACAATCTCCACATTTCCCCAAATCCCAGAAATCACAAAACCCTAATCCCCCAGTTTCTACTCCGTCTCCTTTGTTTTCTCCGGTTGATGTTCGAAGGCAGGCACATAGGTTGGTTGTTGCTAGATCACCCACTCATTCACTCCACTACAGTTTACAAGTATTTCATTTCCCTCTGCTTAATGAATTCTTGTTCATTTGCATTTGGAAACAAATAAAATTGTATGTGGGTATTGACTTATAGACAAATTTGTAAATTATGGTTTCTATGTCCCTTAGGATGATAGAAAGTGAATGGGTTGGGGGTAGAATTTGTGTCAAGTTCAATATGATTGTTGATTTTCTGACTTAGGGTTTGATAGTCTCATAGAATCCGTGATCAAAGTTTGAGAAATCAAAGCCCTAAGGATTAATAATTGGTATTATATTTTTTATTATGTGTTGAGTGAACTTGTGATTTGCTTAGAATTGTCCAAATGTGTGTTTTAAACAAAACCCTGAAACCTGTCTGTGACCATTAGCACGAGACACCGCCTACAGACCGTCGGTTGATCGACGGACCGTCGATGGGGTCCATCAATGGATAAATTCTCAAACTTCTAAATTTGAAACGACGGAAGTGGACTACGGTCCGTAGATTGATCAACGGTCCGTTCTGCACGCCCGTCGTTTCCAACTGAAACCTTGATTTGTGAGATATTAAAAATTATTCTACGTGTCAGACGATGGAAGTGTACTACGGTTTGTCGATTGATCACGGGCCATTCTGCACATCCGTCGTTTCTAACTGAGAGGTATGTGGAATAAAGTCGATGAAATTTTACTAAGTGTCCATCGATGGACACTACCAATGGACCGTCGATAGTGCCCGTCTCCCAGTTCTGCAATTCTGCAATAGCCTGTGTCTTTTGTTTATAGGTTCTATTTTGATTATGTTGCTTGTGTAGTTTGATTACAATGAGACTAACAACTTGCTTTTCAGGTATTTATCGCCCCAAAACCTGACATCGTGTATTCCAGGGATAGGACCAAGTCCGTGGCACCATCCCAGTGGTTGATTGGCTCGTTAGATGATGAGAGGGATCCAAAATACGTGCCCACGGGCACCCAAGACCCTGACACCAACTGCTAGAGACATTCGGGGCATGCCTAAGAAGGTGGCGTTCGACGTAGTCACTGCCTCCCAGTCTGATGAGGAGCGCACATTGAGCTGCACACCGTCTGGGTCCGCCTTGGGTTTTGAAGGAGCGTCTGGCTCCGAAGAGGTTTCCGCTTAAGAGTCGGCCCACTCTACAGGTTTGAATGAGGCCACTGCCTTCAGTTCCGAATCACACGGATCCCGTCTCCTAGATGTGCCTGCCCGCCATGCCTCATCCGATGAGGCCCAGAGTTCGGAGTCTACTCCGGCACCCCAACATGAGGTTCCTGCACCAGTTTCTGATGAGCCCAACCGGTGGTGCGTAGATGGCCAGTACCAGGTGTACCGGGATGCCAAGGTGTAGAATAAAAAAGAGGTGATGACTCAGTTTGTGACGGTCGAGCGGCAATTCCTTACAGGTATCCTGCACACAGTCCCTGAGGTGCATGGCTTATGCACCCGCCACAGGCTCGAGGGGATGGAGAGGAGTGTGGGGTCCTACAGTGAGGAGATTGTACGAAAGTTCTACGCATCTTATGTGGCAACAATCAGGGGTGTTTTGGACCGGAAGGCGAAGACAGCCAAACACGACCCACTCACAGAGGTTTTAGTTAGAGGCTGCCGGGTGGACATTTCTCCCACTAACATCCGCCGCTTTCTGTACGACGCGTCTACGGGGCCTAAGTCGGACCCCCTTACTCCAGAGTTCGACTACAAGTGGGTTTTGGTCAAGAGTGGCCAATTTCAGAGGACCAGAGAGCAGAGAGAATCCACCAAGCGATGGTTTGCACATCATTTATCCGTTGATGGTGAGGGAGGAGACTGGGTGCTACACCCCAGAGGCCTTATCAAGAAGGTCACCCCTCACTTTCGCAGCCAAGTTCTTCTGGCTCTTAGTCCGACACCGCTTATCCCCCACGGCAGCAGATAACATCCTTATTTAGGATAGAGCGATCATTGTAGCAGCACTGGTAGAGGGGTTCGAGACTGACTCCGCTAAGTTGTTGATCTTCATTATACATGAGAGGGCTTTTAAGCACTCTACCACTTACCCGTTCGCCTGTATGATTTTTCAACTATACAAGGATGCTGGAGTGCCCATTTGGCATCGTAATGTCCTCCGTACACCGACCGGGACTGATATATTGGTCTCATCAGGGATGAGGCCAATGTGGTGGCACCATGAAGAGGGCCCCAAGTTGATTTTCAGCCGCTGAGTGAGAACTTGGCGGAGACGGTGGAGTTAGCCCAAGGGGCTGATCATGCCGCTCCAGAGCCCACGGATACCACCCCTGTCGATTCTGCCCCTGGCACTAGTAGGGCACCTAGTTCCTCATGATCTACTCCTGCTTCAGCAGCACTAGTCCCGATTGCTATGGTCTAGAAGTTAGAGGCCCATATGGCCACCTTGCTGCATCATATCCAGCCTTGGATGCCGAAATCTATTGCCGAGGCTGAGGACCAGATTGAGAAGAGGGTGGCTCAGAAGACGGAGCGGAAGATTTAGGCGGTCCACCAGCGCCTCAATGCATTTGAGCTGAGAGTTCTAGCTCGCCCAGCCCGCACAATTGATTTGACTACTCATCTGGAGGCTGTGGCGAGTCTGCGGGCAGATGTTGATGGTATACTTGAGATGAGAGGACCCGAGCTTGAGACCGCACATGTGGAGCTCGCGGAAGACACAGTTCTTACTGCACTGTTCACTACCACCACTGAACAGCCGCCTAAGACACGTGCGCATGCCAAAAGGCACCGTTCCAAACGCACCAGTGAGAGTAAGAGTGCTCGTCTAGGAAGAAAGAGAGGACATATATGAAGGCTGCGAGGAAAGACTCTTTGGTCGATGAGGAGGACCGTCTGATGAGGGCTCGAGAGTTGGCTTCTGGGGCATCTAGTTCCAGATTGGAGTTTATTGAGAGAAGCACCATTGAGGGTGCAAATATTGCTGAGGGCACCACTGAGGGCGTCCCTACTACTGAGGGATTGGGTTCTGAGAAACCGAACCCGCCTTCTTGTTAATCATCGGCGCTATGCGCCTCAGGTTTGCTTCACCTACCACCTTATCTTTGTATTTCTTATGCATTGGGGAAAATTGCATACTTTTTTGTTGAGGGTGGGGTAAATGAAAAGTGAGTGATAGGGTGAAGTCTGAGTAGCCCAACTCACAATCTTCTCTTAGGGGTTTTCTTTCCTGTGTTTTTTTTTCCCAAGAGACTGTTTATTTTACTATTCAACCGGCATGTTGTAACTTGTACACATTATGAAAGAGAAATATGAAGCATGATGGCTAAACTTAAATGATATCCCGTTCTAAGAAAATGCTTGCATGAATAGGTGTAAATAAGTTGAATGTGTTGGCTCTAATCATGACATAGACATGCACCAATGCATGACCCTCAATCTAACACTCAAACTAGGTGTCCGATAATCTAATAGGGTAACGAGGTGTCAAGAGAGTGTGAGGAAATTTGATTGTTCCACTGTTGGTACCTAGCTAGAACTTGCCCGGTTAGTCCTGCAAAAGGAATATGTGTTAGACATTTAGGAAAGTATCATAGGACCTTGTTCAAATTAGCAAATATCTAGCCTAAAACAAAGAGAACCAAATGAAATTGTTATCCCTTTTTTATCCAAATATTTTGAGCTTATAATAGACCTTTCTTTTCTTCACCAAATCCTCTTCCCTGGGTATAATGCGTTGGCCCTGGTCCCTCCTTGGACCTCAACTAAGGACAAAAGCATAAGTTGAGGGTGTCTAATGCAGAAACTGACCTCGTCTTGGCCCTGATCCAATCTTGGGTATTCTGTACCTCGACTCATGGCAAAGCCATAAGTTGAGGGTGACTATTGTGAGTGATGTCCCGAAAAGTGGGTATGAAAAGAGTAATGTGGAAAAGAAAAGAAACAGTGAAAAGAGAAGTGACTCAGTCAAAATTGTCAATTGAGTAAAGAAAAAAAAAAGAAAGAAACAGATTAAATAATGAGAAAAAGAGTGTTGAACAAAAAGAAGTAAGTGTCACTTCCACAAAAGAGAAAGAAAGGAGAAAACAAGGCAAAGATTACAAGAAAAGAAAAAGTAGGGCATAATAGACTATGAAAGAGGTAGGACACTTAGACGTAATGTCAAGGAGGGAAACAAGTCACTAAAATATACCTATATGTACCATACCTGACCTTGAGCCTACGTTACAAGCAAAGAAAAGTCCTATCGTGATTCTAAGATTCTAATATGGTGAACTTAAGTAGTGAAAATAAGGGCAAGCCTTGGCTACAAGTACTAATTCGGTGAGAAGTTATTTTGAGCGTGAGTGTTGAATAATGATCCTTATACTCAAATTTGAGATCACTTTGCAAAAAAAGAGGATATCATTTGAAGTGAGGGAACTAGTTGCAATATTGGAAAGTTGGTACGTTGGCAAGATATAAAAGAGTAGAGGTGTCGGTGCGTGGTGAGTCTGTGTCAGGGTCTGATCCATATGAGTAAGCCTATAAATACTAAGAGTAGAAATATGCACTAAAGCAACGAGAAAGTTGGGATGGATAGCCATGTGATTGCAAAAGCTTAAAAGAGGATACTTGGGTACAAAGTGTTGTGTTGAGTCATAGTGCGTCGCTTGAGGACAAACAACAAATTTAAGTTGAGGGTGTTGATGTACAGTGGTTTCACGGTACTTTCAATGCTTTTTCCTTAAGATTGGTGTGTGTCTAGAGCCTTTTTGTGTAATTTTAATATCTTTTTTATCTTTGTTTTGCAAGAAAGTTGTCCAAAACCAAAATGCAGAAGGCTTTGGAGATTTAGTGCAGAAGGTGATCCACAAAGGCTATAGACAGTCCGTAAGTGAATCGACGGACCGTACGTGGTGACCATCGATTGGAGGTTCAGGCATCTAGAAGCAACTCGGGGAATTCTAACTAAGTGTGGGGCTACGAAAGGATCGACGGTCCGTGGATTGATCGAAGGACCGTCCTGTTGTAAAACCTCATTTTTGGGGTTGGATTCTTTTATTATTTTCTTAGTTTTGTTCTTGGAGATTTTTCTTTTCAACTTGGGCATTAATTCAAATTTCCGGATTTGGTTTTCAAGTGAATTTCATGATTTCAAGTTGAATTTCTAGAATTTGTCAAAGTAAGTTCATGATTTATTGTTTATAAACTATGAATTGTGTTCTTCTATGAATGGGTAACTAAATCCACAACTAGGGTTGTGGGAACCATGGGTGATTAACACAGTAAACCTAGCTTAATTACAATTCTCAAATATGTTATTGCATGTATTGATGATTCTTTCATTTAGAAGTCTTTTTAACGAGTGCACGCGTTAGAACTCGCCTTATTACTACTTCCCGAACCAAGGGGGTAGTTAATAGGAAAAAAATTATCAACATAGATTTAGTAGGATACTATCTAATAGGCTAGTTTCGATTTGTGCGAAATAATAACTAAGCCATACATCGAATATGATGCTTAATATGAAGTATAGGTATGGGTTAGTAACTTAAACACACGTAGCCGGACCAAGGTACAGGGTGAAACTCTCTAAATGCCGGACCAAGGATTTAGAGATACCTAACTTATCACTTTGCATGCAAAACACTAGGGAAGAATTGTTATAGCTAGGATTACCGCGTTATGAACCTATGGGGAACACTTACACCCTAGTTTCTCTCACAACTTGATAAATACTAAAGATTCACTCTTACTATTTGTTTTACGTGAAAATAATTAAACAATTTTGTTTCACAAAACCTCCCCATTTTTAACTACCTATTTTTTGAAAGGGCTTGACTAAATAGACGTAGTTGTACATTGAAGTTAAGTCTAAACTATTTTCCTCGTGGGATCGACCCCAACCTACTTTTTGGGTTCTTTACTTGATACGACCGCTTATACTTCTTTAAGGAAGTGTAATTTGATCGTATCAACTATTGCTACCATTGTTCTAGCTTTAGTTTTGGGGACTAATTTTTGCAACTTTAGCAAATAATTGATTTCTGCATTTTGTCTGAAGATTTTGGGTTTTGCAATTCAAGTTGAATTTCCAAGTTTATTATTCTTATGATGTAAGTTCGTGATTCTTTCATCTAAATTAATGAATTGTGTTCTTGTGATTTGGGTAACTAAATCCACAATTAGGGTTGTGGGAACCATGGGTGATTAACAAAGTATTAGTACTAATTAAGCAAGTCTTGAATAGTGTTTTTGTATGAATTGATAATTATTGAGTTTATAAGTCTTTTAACGAGTACACGCGTTAGAACTCGCCTTGTTGATACTTGCCGGACCGAGGAGGTAGTTAATAAGAAAAGAATTATCAACCTAAATTTATTGTGGTACTACATAATAGTCTAGTGTCGATTGGTGCGAGGATGAAACTAAGACATACATCGATGCGACGTATAATATGAAGTAAAGGTAAGGGTTAGTAAATTATAAACATGTTTCCAGACCAAGGTACACGGTGAAATTCTCTAGATGCCAGACCAAGGATTTAGAGATACATAACTTATCACTTTTGATGTAATAAACTAGGAAGGGATTGATCTTACTAGGATTATCACGTTTTAAGCTTGTGGGGACCACATACACCCTAATTACTTTCTCATCCTGATAACAACAAAAGTCAACTTCTGTTCACTTGATAATTACAATATTTACGGAATTTGTTCCACAAACCCCAACCCTTTTTGGTTAATTGTGTCGGAAATACCTTAAATAAAAAGATATTATCGTGGATTAAAGTTAAGTCTAAACCATAGTCCTCATGGAATTGACCGTAACCTACGAGTTGGGTTCTTTAACGATCGCTTATGCTTATTTAGGGAGGAGTAATTTAAGGCTCAGATAGCCACATTGCTGCACCATATCCAGCCTTGGATGAAAAAGTCCATAACGGAGGCGAACAACTGCATAGGAAAAAGGGTGTACAAGCATATGGAGCAGCAGATCCAGGCAGCTCACAAACGCCTAGACGCATTTGAGTTGCGAGTCTTGGAACGACTAGCCCCCACCACGGATATTACCTCCATTGGATGCAGTTGTCTAATCTACGAGCTGATGTAGATGTCCTTTTTGAGATGTATGAGGCTAAGCTGGAGCATGCCTCTAGAGAGTTGGTTGAGGATACTGCCCTTGAGGCCTTGTTCAAGGGATCTACATAGACATATCCCAACCTCATCCATGCTTGTGGCAAGAGGCACTATTCCAGGCATCCCGCTGAGGCCGTTGATGAGGCTCAAGCCAGCAAAAGGGGCGTACAAAGGAGGAGCAGGCTAGGAGGTCCTCTATAGTATATGAAGAGATGCACAAGAGGAGGGTGCGAGAGGTGGTTGAGCTGAAGCTGATCAAGTTTAGGGTGAATCGCCTAAGGTAGCGCATGCTCACGATGCACCTCAATGGATTGTGAGGGTGAAGCCTAAGTAGCGCAGCTCACGATCCTCCCTTGTGGTTTTCTTGACTGTGTTCTTTTTCCCCATGAGACTATTTAAATTTCTGTTGAACTTGCATGAAGTGGGATTGTATGTGTAGAAGCATGAAAGATAGAGGCATGATGGTTAGTGAAAAATGAGACCCTTCCAAAATATTTAAAATTATTGATATGTGCTTGAATTTGTAGGCTAAGATAACTTGAATTTTTGGCTCTAAATATGACATGATAATGCACCATCTACATGACCTGAGACTATAAATTTAATGGGTTAATTTGATAATCTTATAATTGAACGATGTGCCTAGTGAGTGTGAGAGTAATTAATTGTTCAACTGTTGGTTTCAAACTAGAACTTGTCCGGTTAGTCGTGCTAAGAGAATCTACTCTAGAGGCTAGGAAATGATCATAGTCCCTTGTTCGGAATAGTCCACAACTAGCCTAAAAGAGTCTGACCAAATGAATTGAATGTTCCTTTTGAGACAAATACTTTTAGCCTAAAATAGAGCAGTTCTTTGCATATCCCTAATTCACCTTTCCAAAATCTATTGTTTTGGCCCCAGTCCTTCCTTGGACACGTGCAACTCGAGTCAGGCCAAAAGCCTAAGTTGAGGGTGGCTAATGTAAAAGTGACCTCGTTCTTGGCCCTGACCCATTATCGGGTATTATGCACCTCGGCTAATGGAAATTTCATATGTTGAGGGTTCATATGTTGAGGGTGGCTATAAAGGAGGAAACCTAAAGAAAAATATGTGTGAAACGAATTAGGTGTTGAAAAGAAAAGAAAAGAATAACTTAGGAAGAGGATGTGACTTTGCGAAAGAACAAAATGAAATGCATAAAAAAGGAGAGGAAGTAACAAAATGAAAAAAAAAAACTACAAAAGTAAAAGTCACATCTAGGGCTGAAAGGAATTAGAGGAAAGAAGATAAAAAGAAAGAGGACGTTAAAGATAGGGCAAAAATAGGTAGAAGGCCTAGATGTATTGTCAAGGAGGCAGAAAGTCACTAAATGTCCAAAATGTACCACACGTGACCCTGAGACTACATTTCAATCCAAGAAAGTCCGACCGTGATCCTAGAGTCTAGTTTGTAGAATTTATGCAGCGAAGATAAGGGCAAGCCTATGGCGTTGAGCACTAAATGTACTTGAACTTACTTTTGAGCGTGAGAGTTGAAATAAATCCTTGTACTTAAAATTATACTGATTGAGTGAAAATTGAGAATTTTATTTGAGTGAGGGCTCTAGTGACATTATGGGGGAATTGGTACCTCGATGATAGGTAAATAGTGAATGTGTTTGTTGAGTAACAAATCAGTGTCATGTTATGATCCACATAAGTTATCTTGTTGAATATGAAACATAGGGATGCACTCAAACAAAGGAGAGTATGTATAGATAGCCATGTGATTGCTTGAAATTATTTGCTTGCTTCTATGCAAGTGTTGGGTAGAGTCGTAGTGTGTCACTTGAGGACAAACAACTAATTTATGTTGAGTGTGTTGATGTACCATGAGTTTATGGTATTTCTAATGCATTTCACTTAGGGGTATTGTGTGTCTAGAGCATTTTTGTATTGATTTTGATAGTTTTGTGGCATATTTTTCCTAAAAGATGTTCAGGCGCCAAATGAAAGAGACAACTGAGAAATTGCAGAGAAAGGCATCTACGAAGCGAAGCGAAGGATCATAGATCTATTGACGCACCGTAGATAAGTATCGTAGATAGGAAGCCAAGTCATTGGAAAAAATCAGGGAAGTATGACCAAGAGTGGAACCACGAGGATCATTGACGGTCCGTCGATTAATTGAGTGACCGTACGATAGAATGATACGGCGAGGGTTCCATTACCTGATATATGAAGTTTCTTAGTATAAAGTCATGAAGGGGCATTGACGGACCATCGACTGGTTGACGAAATATGATGTTGATCCGTCATTTGATTCAAAGAAGGTGCACTTTGGAGGCTGAAAATATTTTCTAAGTCCTTGCTGATGGAAGATAATCACGGACTGTCGATCCATTGACGCTTCGTCATTCAGTCTTGTAGATCGAAGACGCATGCCTGAACAAACTTTCCTTATGTTGATTCCTTTTTAATTTGGATTTTGTTTTCTATAAATAGGGTATTAAACCTTATTTTTGGGGTTGGATATTGCTACCATTGTTCTAGATTTAGTTTTGGGGATTAATTTTTGCAACTTTAGCAAATTATTGATTACCAGATTATGTTTGAACATTTTGGGTTTTGTAATTCAAGTTGAATTTCTAGGTTAATTATTCTTATTAAGTAATTTCATTATTCTTTCATCTAAATTAATGAATTGTGTTCTTGTGATTATGGGTAACGAAATCCACAACTAGGGTTGTGGGAACCATAGGTGATTAAAAAAAATGACAAGTAATTACGCAATTCCTGAATGGAGTTTGTGCATACATTGATATGTTTTTAAAAGTCTTTTTAACGAGTGCACGCGTTATAACTCGCCTTGTTGCAACTTGTCGGACCAATGAGGTAGTTAATAAGAAAAGAATTATCAACATAGATTTAGTGTGATACTATGTAGTAGTCTAGTGTCGATTGGTTCAAGGGTGAAAACTAAGCCATACATCAATGTGGTATTTAATATGAGGTAAATGTAAGGGTTAGTAAATTATATATACGTAGCCAGACCAATGTGCGGGGTGTAATTCTCTAGATGTTGGACCAAGGATTTAGGGATACATATCTTATCACTTCCCATGTAATACACTAGGAAGGGATTGTTGTAACAAAGATTACCGCGTTATGACCTTTTGGAGAACACACACACCCTAGTTATTTTTTCATCCTAATAAAAACCAAAGTCAACTTTTATTCACATGATAATCACAATATTGAAGGAAATTGTTCCACAAACCCCCTTATTGCTTAATTGTTTTGCAAATACATTTAATAATAAGATATAATCGTGGATTAAATTTAAGCCTAAACCATATTGCTCGTGGGATCGACCCCAACCTACTAGTTGGTTTTTTTTACTTGTTAACGATCGCTTATACTTCTTTAGGGAGGTGTAATTTGAGTGTATCAATTAGTATGTTATCAATGAACACGATAACAAATATATCTAAATAAGGTTTCCAGACTCTATTCATAAGGTCAATGAACGCTGCTGGTGCATTTGTCAAACAAAAGGACATGACTAAAAACTCATAATGATTATATTGGGTTCAGAAAGTTGTCTTTGGAGTATCACATTCCTTTACTCTTAACTGATGGTAGCCAGATGTGAGGTATATTTTTAAGAAATAGGAAGCTCCATGAAGTTGATTGAAAAGATCATCAATCCTTGGAAGAGGATACTTATTCTTGATGGGGACATTGTTCAACTGACGGTAGTCTATATACATACTAAGGGAACCATCTTTCTTTCTCACAAAAACACAAAAGCTCCCCAAGGTGAGGACACTTGGTTGATAAATCCCTTATCTAAAAGATACTTTAACTACTCTTTCAACTCTGCAGGTGCCATTCTGTATGGTGGAATAGATATAAGATGAGTATCTGGAAGAATATCTATACCGAAGTCTATCTCTCTCTCAAGAGGAACTTTGGGAAGATCATCTTGAAAGACTTCTAGAAACTCCTTTACTATTGGAACTGACCAAATAGAAGGTACCTCAAAACTTGAATCATTAACTCGGACCAAGTGATAGACACACCCCTTAGAAACAAACTTCATTGCCTTAATTTCCGAAATGAAACGACCCTTAGGAATACCTAAACGACTTTTCAACTCTATAACTATATCACTAGAACATGAATACTCGAGTTCTACAATAAACTGAGGCATAATGGGCATGAAGCCTGTCCCTACAAAGAATGTCATGAAAGTCTACCATGTATAACTAAATTATATAAGCCATGGTACTCTTGTGGTTGACAAAACGGGACAATCACGATAGAGTCTCTCTAATAGAATAGACTCACCAACTGGTCTAGAAACATTGATTGTTCACTAACTTGCTCAGAAATAATATCAAAGTTGATAGAAACATATGGAGTTAAAATAGATACATTCACTCCTTGATCTAGCAAGGCGTAAACAGTAAAGCCAAAGGCTCGAATCATAGTACTGACAATGTCTGGCGAATTCAATTGCTCTTGGCGACTTTTTATAGCATTTGAGTGGTTTGTTCCTCTACAAGTACCAGAAGTATCCCCTATAGGTGCACCTATGTCTGGTGGAGCAACTGAAGAAGACTGAGCTTTGTTGCTTCCATTACCATTTCCCTCCTTTTTCTTTGGACTATCTCGCATGAAATGCCGAGTCTGACCACACTTAAAACAACCACTAGAGTCCTCATAACAAATACCTAAGTGGTTCTTACATGACTTGGTATAGAAAGGAGGATTAGTACCCCGTTGTGCCTTACTACCTTGAGAATGTGTCGGTCTAGCTCTGAAGTTATGAGAATTCTGACTATTTTACTCATATTTGTTCCTTGGTGCAGGTGTACTAGAAGATGATGGAGCAATCCTTTCTGCTTCTATTGGAAAGACGACCGGTTCACATTACTCTTTCGCTACCTGAATTCATTCCCTATTGTTTTAGCCCTCTTAAAAATATTCAAAACAAACTTGGGAAAGTAAGAATTGCTAAATTTGCAAGTTAATCTCCAAAGTTAAGAACTAGAATAAAAGTAATAAAGTCTAACCCCCAAGAACGAGGTTTACATTTCCTATACATAGAAAAACAAGTCCAAAATAGAAAGATAATAAAATAATCAAATACTTTTTTAGGACGCAGTTTCGATCTACGACACAGATCAACGGACTGTGGATTGATCTACGGTTTGTAGGTCCTTTTTGTGGCTCATGACTTAGGAAATTTTCCAATATTAAAAATCTCATCTTCTCTCACTGAATCGACGGATCACAAGTATGGACCTTGGATTTATCTATGTCCCGTGGATCCTCCTTAACAACTCCATACTTAGAATCTTAAAAATCAAGTACTAGAACCCTATATTTGAGGGATTTGACAAAACTGCAGTACGACTCGTAGATATATCTACAGTCTATCAGTTACGGCCTGTAGATCAATCTACTGTCCGTCAGTTCAAACCGTGGTTCATCACTTAGTCGAGAAATCCCTGATCTTCTTCAAGCCTTTCCATCCCATCTTCCTCAACCATGTATTAACCGTGAATAGACCTACGGTTCGTAGATCACCTCCGTAGGAGCCTTTTTCTGCACATCCTTCAGGTTGTGTCTCTCAGATTTCACGTCTGGACATATTTCCTAAAAACATGATAAAAATGCATTAAAATAATAAAATATGGCCCTAGACACACACAACTCTTAAGTGAAATTTATTAAAATACCGTTAAATCACTATATATCAATGAACGTCATACAAATAATTCCTCCAAATCTTTAAGGCTAAAAAAATTGCCTCTAGTTCAAGGTCATGGGTACGATAAATCTTCTCACGAATCTTAATTTTCCTTGAGGCATAGGATATAACTTTTCCATTTGGAATAAGCACACACCCTAACCCGATTCTTGATGCATCACAATAACCCACAAAAAAATATCTCCCTTTCGAGAAAGTCAGCACCAGAGTGGAAGTAAGTCTATCCCTCAATTCTTGGAAACTCTTCTGAAATGCTTCTGACCATATAAACTTAGACTTCTTTTGAATCAAAGACATCAAAGGAGAGGAAATCGAAGAGAATCCCTCAACAAACCATCTTTATTAACTAGCTTAACCGGAGAAACTTCTAATATCCAATAGGGATAGAGGTGTAGGCAAACTCTTGACTGCATCTATCTTCTTAGGGTCTACCTCAAAACCCTTACTTGAAATAATATGGACAGGGAAAGCTACGAACACTAGTCAAAACTCGCATCTACTAAAGTTTGCAATGACATTTTGGTCCTTAATAATTTGCAACATGATCCTCAAATGATCAATATTCTCATTCTCACTTCCAGAATATATCAATATATCATCAATAAAAACAATCACAAACATGTCAAAGTATTGTCTTAACACCCTATTGATCAAATCCATAAATGCCATAGGAGAATTAGTCTATCCAACTGATATTACCAAAAACCATAATGACCATACCGAGTTTGAAAATCCTCCATCGGAATATCATCTTCGTTCACCCTCAATAACTGATAACCCGAGCTAAGGTCAATCTTGGAAAGGTAACACGCTCCTTGAAATGGTAAAATAAATCATCTATCCTTTGAAAGATGATACTTAGTCTTCATAGTTACAATATACAAGTGAGGATATGTTACATCTGGCACTCCGAAATATGTAGGAAGAAGTTCACAATTGGAAATAGTCTTTTTTTTTAATAAGTAAAATATGGAAATTTTGTTAAGTTAGGAAAAATGAGTTTTTGTTCAACTTTAATCGTCATAACTCCTAGATCAGGATGAGTTAGGTGTATTTGAAGACATGGGTGCAATGATAATGGAATGATCTTTCGAACTCCGCCAAGTTTGAGTTTGTATGAGTGAGTTATGCCTTTGGAAGTTGGGTTGTTGGATTAAGGAAATGTCAAAACCAGAAATTTAAGTGCTATTTTAGTATTTTCTTTGACATATTATTTTAATTCGTTTTTAGGAGTTTAATATGGGTCAAATCAGATCTACAAAGAATCTATCTAGGAATAGATTAGTCAATTGGTACCATATATAAATTGAGTTATAAGAAAGCTCATTAAACAACCAAGCACCATCTCCGGTCAATGATAGAGGTAATACTCGTAACCCAATGACATCCATGTACACGTTTGGTTGACAAACGTAATTTTTTAAAACATTCCTTAGCTTCGCTATGTGAGCATGTGGATCCTCCAATGAAAAACCCGCAAACGAGCCCCTCGTTGAAAGCATCTGCATCAAACTGCTAGTCACCACAAATGTATGCACTAGAGGTAGAAGAGGTTGGGCAAGAGGCCCGTCAGATTCAACAACATTAAAGTTGACTCTATAGTTATCATGTTGTCTTGGTCGTGGTGGATCCTATAACCTCAGTGCCTCTCTCAGTAGATTCTCATCTCGAACCATAATATTATCATCACCAACCCTCGGAGGCTGCAACTCAACACCATCACCTAATTATCCTCCGATAGGATTGACTGTCACTCCTTGATTATTCATTCTCCGCAAGAATTTGTTTAGTTCTGTACCCTAGGCATTAAGTGGCTCTCCTTGGCTCCGAGTACTTGGTATACAGTAGGCTAGGAACCTGAGAGAGACAAAAACAAAAGAAAAAGTAAAATTAGGAAATATTTGACTACAGTTAAATAATGTAGTTAAACTTAATTTGAAAGGCTTATTCCCAGGAAGCGACGCAAATATTTGATATGATCAAATTACACCTCCCTAAAGAAGCATAAGTAATCGTCATAAAGTAAAGGACCAACTTGTATGTTGTGGTCGTTCCCAAAAGGAATATGGTTTATACATAAACATAATTGATGATTATATTCGTCTAATCAACGTATTTCCAAAAATAAGTAATTAAGCGGGGGGTTTGTAAAATCAATTCAAGAAATTATGCCACTAATCAGTGAACAAGATTCAAACTTTAGTTGTTTTTAAGATGAGAAACTAACTAGGGTGTATGTGTTTACACTAAGTTCATAATGTGGTAATCCTTGTACTAGCAATCATTTCCTAGTGTATTACATGCAAACGGATAAGTTAGGTATCTCTAATTCCTTGGTCCTAAAACTAGGGATTTTCCCTCCTCACCTTGGTCCAGCTACGTGTGTATAATTTATGAATCCTTACCTTTACCTAATATTCGACTTCACATCGATGTATGGATTAGTTTTCACCATCGCACCAGTCGACATTATCTATTAGATAGTATCACACTAAATAAATGTTGATAATTCTTTCTTATTAACTACCCCCTTTGTCCGAAAAGTAGCAACAAGACAAGTTTTAACATTTGCAACCGCTAAAAAGACTTCTAAACAAAAGAATTACCAATGCATGCAACACCAATAATCAAGAAATACTTAGTTACAATTCTTTTTTTGTTAATCACTGATTGTTCAGACAACCCTAGTTGTAGGTTTAGTTACCTATAATAGAAAGAACACAAATTACTAATTTTAGAAGAAGAAATCATGAACTTATGTAATTAGTATTATAAACCCAGAATTTCAACTTGAATTTCCAAACCAAAATCTTCAAAACAAACTCAGGAAATTAAGAATTGCTAAAGTTGCAAGTTAATCTCCAAAGTCAAGAAGTAGAATAAAAGTAATAAAGTATAACCCTCAAACACGAGGTTTACATTCCCTATATATAGAAAAACAAGTCCAAAATAAAAAGGACATGAAATAAGGAAATATTGTTTTAGGACGCGGTTTCTATCTAGACACTGACCTATGGACCGTAGATTGATCTACGATCCATACATCCTTTCCGTGGCTAAGGACATAGAAAATGTTCCAATCTTCAAAATCTCATCTTTTATCACTCAATCAAAGGATCACCAGTTTGGACCTTTGATGATCTATGGCCCGTGGATCCTCTTCCGTAACTCCATACTTAATATCATCAAAATCATGTGCTAGAACCCCATCATTTAAGGATATGTCGGATCTGTAGTACGACCGGTAGATCAATCTACGGTCTGTGAGTTAGGCATCGTAGATCAATCTACAGTCCGTTAGTTCCAACCTTGGTTCCACAATTAGTCAGGAATTCTCTGATCTCCTTAAATCCTTTCTTTCCAATCTTTGTATACAACCTACGAAGGGGGAATGGACCAATGGTCTGTATATCACCTCCGTAGATGCACATTTTTGCACATCCTTCAGGTTGTGTCTCTCAGTTTCCACGTCTAAACATATTTCCTAAAAATATTATAAAAATGCATTAAAACCAATACAATATGGCCCTAGACACACACAACTCTTAAGTGAAATGTATTAAAAATACCGTAAACTCACGGTATGTCAATGAATATTATACAAATAATGCATCCAAATCATTAAAGCTAAGAAAATATCCTCTGATTCAAGGTCATGGGTGCGATAATTCTTCTCATGAATCTTAAATTTCCTTGAGGGATATGCAATAACTTTTTTAATTTGAATAAGCACACACCCTAACCCAATCTTATAGGCATCATAACAAACCACAAAAACATGTCTCCCTTTAGGATAAGTCAGCACCAAAGCAGAAGTAATTCTATCCCTCAATTCTTGGAACCTCTTCTGACATTATAAAATTAGCCATCATTTGAGTTAAAGACATCAAAGGAGAGGCAATCGATGAGAACCCCTCAACAAACCTTTTATATTAACTAGGTAAACCCAAGAAAATTCTAATATACAATGGGGATAGAGGTGTAGGCCAACTCTTGACCGCATCTATCTTCTTAGGATCTACCTCAACACCCTTGCTTGAAACAATATTACCAAGGAAAGCTACGAAGCCTAACCAAAATCGCATCTGCTAAATTTGCCAAAGAGTTGTTGGTCCTTAATAATTTGCGACACGATCCTCAAATGATCAATATTTTCATACTCACTTCTCAAATAGATTAATATATCATCAATAAACACATTCACAAACATGTGAAGGTATTGTATTAACACCCTATTTATCAAATCCATACACGCCATAGGAGAATAACTCTTTCCAAACGACATTACAAAACACTCATAATGACCATACAGATTTTGAAAATCCTCCTTCGGAATATCATCCTCTTTCACCCTCAATAGGTGATAACCTAACCTAAGGTCAATCGTGGAAAAGTAACTTGCTCCTTGATGTTGGTCAAATAAATCATCTATCCTTGGAAAAGAATACTTATGCCTAATAGTCACCTTATTCAACTGAGGATATGTAACATCTCACATTTTGATATAACTAGAAGCAAGCTCACAATTGGAAATAGTCATTTTTTGAAAGAATGAAAATAAGGAAATTTAGTTAAGCTAGGAAAAATGAGTTTGTTTGTTTAATTTATATCAGCCATAACTCCTAGATCATGATGAGTTAGGTGTATTTCAAGATATGGTTCGAAAGCTCTTGTGAATGATCTTTCCAACTCCGGAAAGTTTGTACAATTTGGAGTTCGTATGAGTGAGTCATGCCCTTTGGAAGTTGGGTTGTTGGATTAAGAAAATGTCCAATCTGGAATTTTAAGGGGTACTTTAGTCTTTCATTGCCCTATAATTTTATTCCGTATTTATGAGTTTAATATGGGTAAAATAAGATCATAGTACGTTTTAGGATTTGGGATTTCACGTTAGGGCTAAGGATAAAGGAGAGAGAAAAGAAGAAGGAGAAAGGGGAAAATTCGTCGAGATTGATAAAGAAAGTTTGTGTTTTCACCAAGGGTTTATTTATACTAGGTATGTAAGTCTCCCGTAACGTTGGGATTTTTCTCCCACGTGCCAAGCATATCTATTTCGGTTTGGATTCGTCCTAAAATACTTTGAATGTTGTTGATCTAAGTACTTATTCTTGAATTCATATATTGTCCTTGAATTTTCCCGAGTTGGGATGTTTCTAAGTTCGTTATGCCACATTGTAGAGTCATTTAGAGTTAGGTTATTAGGTAAATATTTTGGGCATCTGTATATTAAAATAATTTATGAAAAAGGACTAAGTTAGGGTGAATTGGGGCTTGAAAACGAAGAGGAAATTTCATCGGACAAAATTTTACATCATGGGCGCATCGCGCGACTTTTCCCAGATTTGAAATTTTCACTTTCGCATCGCGGAGATGACACAAGGTGCTCTTCCTCAAAAGACATTTTAGAAACCAAAATTTAATTATGACTCAGCATCGCGGACCGACCTTTAAATATTGATTTTTCTCATGTTTAGCTATCTAGAATCATTCGTAAACATCATGAGGTCTTTCAAATCACAAATCATGATCCTATAATCCATAATTCAATTCAAGGATCAGTTAATAGTCAAGTAAAGAGCACTTAAGCATCAACGTCAATTGAAGTCAAGAGTCAAGTTAAGATAAGTTCTTAATGTTTTCAAAGGTCTTTCACAAATGTTTTAACTTTGTTTTAAAACTTAAGATTTGAGTTCAGTAAAGAGTAAAGTTAAAGTTCTGTTATTCAAAGAAGTATACGGGGAATCAGTTTTCCCAAAGAGATTAAAATGTTTTCTAATTTATATAAATATGGAAACTGAGATTTCCAATGAGCTTCCGAGCTAGTTTTAAGAAAAGAGTAATCGCTTTTTAAAAGAAGCAAGGGAGTAAACTTTGATTCCAAAGATAGCCTTTGAGCTATGTGTTTTAGCACTAACCCCAAATCATAGCAGAAGCATGCTTTTACACATAAAGAGCTAATATAATATTTTTGAGAGTACTATTGAGAACCGATATGGGGAAGAATTAAAACAACTATCAGCCCCCATAAACCATGTAGTCATCATGGGTAGAAAAGGGTCATATCCTTTTCACATAGACTAGTGGATTTACTTAGTAATTCAGGTCCTATACCATTGGTCGTGTATAGCATGCGCTGGCAGCGTGAGGAAGATCTATGTATCATCACCATAGCTCTTATGTAATGTCTATCGGATAGAGAATCTCCCAAAGCAGTAATTGCATGGTGCCTCAAAGGGATCTACTTAGTATGAATGGGGATATGAGATTTCATTCATGCATTGCACAAGTAGACTTTGAGAGGGAGAATAGTATGTCTTTATGATGTTATTATGATTATGAGTTGACATCATGTTTTTAAAACAAATTTCCTTTTTCTTTATATTACACTTGTTTTAAACTGCTTTATCTTGAAATGATTTCAGTGAAGTATTTATGAGTTGAGAAGAGCCAAGGTAAATATTTCTTTGAGAATCTCTTTCACGCCTATTTTATTTTAGCTTTCCAGCTCGCATGCTCGTACATTAAATGTATTGATGTTTGTTGGCCTGCATTGTCTTATTATGAGATGCAGGTAACGAGGATCCACATCCAGTGCACCGTTGGTCCAACTAAGCACTCCAGACTCAAATGGTGATCCTCCTTGCATTCTAGAGGACTCCTTGTTTGCTTTCTAGTTTAGTTCATTAGGGTGTTGTAGGGTCTGTCCCAACATCAATCTCAATTGTTTAAGAGACATCATTGACAGAGTTAGTTGATGTTAGTTCACGAGTGTTTTACTTTAAGCTAAGTTAAGAATTGAGTTGCCCCTTTGGCAGTGAATGTTATTTATTACATTCTAAGTTATTTGGAGTAGTTCATTTTACTTTTTTTAAAAGTATTTATCTTGAGTAAAGTCTTCCACTGATTAAGTACGCTAGGAAAAGATTTCACTTGGGACTACCAATGATTCTCGAGTGCTACTCGTGTCCAGTGTATAGACTCGGGGCTTGACAAACTTTTTTTTAGAGAACAAAGTTTATGAGTCCTGAGGACGCTATGAAGTCCTGTCTATAGAGTTCTAGTTATCGGTGTGAAGAGCCCACATCTATAATTAGAAGGCTACAACATTTAGGAATTCCTTCACTTCTTTCATATTCATTTTGTGCGTTAGAGTTTATCTCTAAAAACTTCTTTGTAACTCATGCTTACGCAAAATGGTTTGTGAGTTGGACTGGTTTGAGAATGTTTCATGGGGCGTTTCTTTCCCCTTGATCTAAAAGAAGCAAAGAGATGTTTAGCGACATGAGGAGCATGATGATTGTATTTATTGTTTGATTGACTTGAATGTTAAGTAGGGAAAGTAAGGAATCCATGCTCATAGGTTACATGGGCATATCAAGGCTGATGATCCATGTGCAACAAGTTCATGATTTCTTCTTCTAAAATTATGAATTGAGTTCTTGCTATTATGGGTAACTAATCCAACAACTAGGGTTGTGTGAACCATGAGTGATTAACAAAGTATGAATTATAACTTAGCAGTAGTTGAATATTATTGTTGCATGCATTGATGATTATTTTTTTTAGAAGTCTTTTTAGCGATTGCAAATGTTAAAACTCGTCTTGTTGCTACTTGCCGGACCCAGGAGGTAGTTAATAAGAAAATAATTATCAACATAGATTTAGTGTGATACGATGTGATAGTGTAATGTCGATTGGTGCGAGGGTGAAAGCTAAGCCATACATAGATGTTAAATCTAATAGTAGGTAAAGGTAAGGATTAGTAAATTATACTCACTTAGCAGAACCAAGGTGAGGGGAGAAATTCCCTAGTTTTTGGACCAAGGAATTAGAGATACCTAACTTATCCCTTTGCATGTAATACACTAGGCAATGATCACTAGTACTAAGAATACCACAATATGATCTTAGTGGGAACTCGTATGCCCTAGTTACTTTCTCATCTTTAAAACAACTAAAGTTTGAATCTTTCTCACTTATTATTGACATAATTTCTTGAATTTATTTCACAAATCCCCCCTTTAATTACTTATTTTTGGAAATATGTTGACTAAAGAAATATAATCGTTAGTTAAGTTTAAGCATAAATCATATTTCTTTTTGGATCGACCTCAACATACAAGTTGTGTTCTTCACTTGATAACAATTGTGTATGCTTCTTTAGGGAAGTGTAATTTGAGCTTATCAAATTTTGGCGCCGCTTCCTGGGTATAAGGCTTTTAAATTAAGTTTAAGTACATTATTGAATTTTAGTGAAATACTTCCAAATTTAACTTCTTCTTTTTTGTCTTTCTCATATTCCTAGTCTAGTGTATATAAAGTACTCGGAGCCAAGAAGAGCAACATAATCCCTAGGATACATAACTAAACAAAATCTTGCGGAGAATGAATAATCACGGAGTGCCAGTCAATCCTATCGGAGAAGAATTAGGTGGTGGCGTTGGGTTACAGCCTCCGAGAGTTGGTGATGAGAATATTCTTGTTGGAGATAAGAATCTACTAAGATATGCTGTGAGGGTATATGATCCACTAGGATCAAGACTGCGTGATAGTTATAGGGTCAACTTAAATTTTGATGAATTTGATGGACCTCTTGTCCAAACTTTTCTACCTCTAGTTCATACATGTTTGGTGACTAGAAGTTTGATGCAGATGATTACAACGAGGGCTTTGTTTCCAGGTTTTTCATCTGAGTATCCACACATGCTCACATATCCACGCTAAGGAGTTTTTGCAAAAATTGTGTTGGTCGACCAAACATGGACATGGATGTCAAGGGATTGCGAGTATTCCCTCTATCATTGACCGACAATGATACTTGGTGTTTTAATGAGCTTCCTTATAACTCAATTTATACATTGGACCAATTGACTAATGTATTCCTAGACAAATTCTTTGTATATCTGATTCGACCCATATGAAACTCCTAAAAATGAATTAAATTAATATGGCAAATAAAATACTAAAATACCCTTTAAATTTCCTGATTGGACATTTCCTTAATCAAACAACCCAAATTCCAAATAGCATAACTCACTCATACGAACTTGGAATCGCGCAGATTTGGCGGAGTTCGAAAGATTATTCCAACATCTTTCCACCCATATCTTGAAGTACACCTAACTCATCCTTATATAGGAGTTATGAACGATTGAAATTGAACAAAAAAACACTTTTCCTAAGTTAACTCAATTTCCATATTTTAATGGTTTTCAAAAAATGACTATTTATAATTGTGAGCTTCTTCTTAGTTATTTCAAAATGCGAGATGTTACATATCGTCAGTTGAATGAGGTTACTATTAAGAATAAGTATCCTCTTCCAAGGATAGATTATTTATTTGACCAACTTCAAGGAGCATGTTACTTTTCCAAGATATACCTTAGGTCGGGTTATCACCTATTGAGTGTTAAAGAGCATGATATTCTGAAGGAGGCTTTTCGAACTTGGTATGTTCATTATGTGTTTTTTGTAATATCATTTGGATAGACTAATTCTCATATGGCGTCTATGGATTTAATAAATAGGGTGTTAAGACAATACATTGAAATCTTTATGATTATGTTTATTGATGATACATTGATCTATTTGAGAAGGGAGAATGAGAATATTGATCATTTGAGGATTGTGTTGCAAATTATTAAGGACCAAAAAGTCTTTGACAAATTTAGAATATGCAAGTTTTGGCTCGAGTACGTAGCTTTCCTTGGCCATATTGTTTCCAGTAAGGGTGTTAAGGCATATCTTAAGAAGATACCTACACCTCTATCCCCATTGGATATTATAAGTTTCTTGGATTCAGCTAGTAATAGAAGGTTTGTTGAGGGTTTCTCTTCAATTTCCTCTCCTTTGATGGCTTTGACTCAAAGAAGGCTAAGTTTATATGGTCTTAAGCATGGGAGAAGAGTTTCCATGAATAGAGGGATAGACTTACTTCCACTCTGGTGCTGACTTTCTCGAAAGGGAGATAAGTTTTTGGGGTTTATTTTATGCGTCTAGAATTGGGTAAGGGTGTGTGCTTATGTAAAATGGAAAATTTATTGCGTATCCCTCAAGGCAAACTAAGATTCATCAGAAGAATTATTGTACCCATGACCTTGAACTAGAGTTGATTGTTTTAGCCTTAATGATTTGGAGGCATTATTTGTATGGCGTTCATTGATATACCGTGAGTTTACGTATTTTTAATACATTTCACTTAAGGATTTGTTTGTATCTAGGGCCATATTGTAGTGGTTTTAATGATTTTTTTTGAGAAAATATGTTTAGACGTTGAATCTGAGAAATACTGCCTAAAGGATATGAAGAAAAATGCCTCTACGGAGGTGATCTACGAACCGTAGTTCCATTAACTCTCTCTACATGGTTGACGAAGATGTGATGGAAAGGATTGAAGGATATTAGGGAATTATTTACTAACTGTGGAACCATGGTTTGAACTGACGTACCATAGATTGATCTACAAGTTGTAATTGACTAACTTTAGACTTATCTACGAGCCGTATTGCAGTTCCGTCAATTTCTTCAAAGAGGGGGTTCTAGTACCTTACTTTGAAGATTATGTGTTTGGAGCTATTGAAGAGGATCCATGAGCACTAGATAAATCTAAGGTCCATACTAGTGACCCGTTGATTTAGTAAGAGAAGTGGAGATTTTGAAGATTGGAAAATTTCCTACCGTAGATCAATCCATGATTTTTAGCTCAGTGTCATAGATCGAAACCACGTCCTGAAACATTATTTCCTTATTTCATTTCCTTTTTATTTTGGACTTGTTTTTCTATATATGGGGAATGTAAATCTCATTTTTGGGGGTTACACTTTATTAGGTTTATTCTAGTTCTTGACTTTGGAGATTAACTTGTAACTTTAATAATTCTTAATATCCTTTTTTTTTTTGAAGATTTTGGTTTGGAAATTCAAGTTGAAATTCTCGGCTTATAATTATCATTATGTAGGTTCATGATTTCTTCTAAAAATATGAACTGTGTTCTTGCTATTATGACTAACTAAACCCACAACTAGGGTTGTGGGAACCATGAGTGATAAACAAAGTATGAATAGTAACTAAGATATTCTTTGATAGTGTAGTTGCATGCATTGATAATTCTTTTTTTAGAAGTCTTTTCAGCGGTTGCAAATGTTGAAACTCGCCTTGTTTCTACTTACCGATTAGAGGAGGTATTTATTAGAAACAAATTATCAAAATATATTTAGTGTGAAACTATCAAATAGTCGAATGTCGATTTGTGCTAGGGTGAAAACTAAGCCATACATCGATGTGAAATATAATATTAGGTGAAGGTATGGGTTAGTAAATTATACACACGTATCCAAATCAAGGTATGGAGAAAAATTCTTTAGTTGTTTGACCAAGGAATTAGAGACATCAAACTTATCCATTTGCATGTAATACATTAGGAAGGATTGCTAGTACTAGGATTACCACATTATAAGCCTAGTGGGAACAAGTAAACTATAGTTACTTTCACATCTTGATAACAACTAAAGCTTGATTCTTAGTCATTAATAACTAACATAATTTTGTGAAATTCGTTTCACAAATCCCCCTCCCCCATTTAATTACTCGTTTTCCGAAATATGATGACCAAAGGAATATAATCATCAAGTATGTTTAAGAATAAACCGTATTCCTCTTGGGATCGAACCCAACCTACAAGTTGGGTTCTTGACTTCATAACAATTACTTTTGCTTCTTCAGGAAGGTGTAATTTGAGCGTATAAAATTTTGGCACACTTCTAGGGAATAAGGATTTTAAAGTAGGTTTAACTACATTATTGAACTTCAGTCAAATATTGTTTTATTTTACTTTTTATTTTGTTATTATATCTCTCAGGTTCCTAATCTAGTATAGGCCAAGTACTTAGAGCGAAGGAGAACCACTTACTCCCTATGATCCAGAACTGAACTGAACTTTGCGGAGAATGAATAATCAAAAATTTCTAGTTAATACTATTGGAGGAAAATTATATGATGGTGTTGGGTTGTAGCCTCCCAGAGTCTGTAATGAGAATAATAAGGTTCGAGAAGAGAATCTACTAAGAGATGCACTAAGGGTATAGGATCCACCAAGGGCAGGACTGTCTGATAACTATAGGGTCAACTTTAATGTTGTTGAATATGACGGACCTCTTGTCCTATCTCTTCTAGCTCTAGTGCATACATTTGTTGCGACTAGTAGTTTGATGTAGATGATTACAACGAGGGGCTTGTTTACACATTTGGCATTGGAGGATCCATATGCTCACGTAGCATAGCTAAGGAAATGTTTGCAAAAATTGTGTGCGTGGACCAAATGTGAATATGAATGTCATTGGATTGCGAGTATTCCTTCTATCATTGACCGAAGATGTTGCTGTGTGGTTTAATGAGCTCCATATAACTCAATCTATACATTGGACCAATTTAGTAATGCAATCCTAGATAGATTCTTTCTAGAGTAAATGAAGTTGAACCACGAAGATAAACTCAAAATTTTTGTAGCACTACCTGGAGAGTCTGTGTATAGTTCTTGAGACAGGTTCACTACTTTCATAAGAGGTATTCCAAATCACAGTATTGATTATGAGTCTCTAAAGAAGTATTTCTACCGAGGTCAAGATGAAAACAACAAGGCAGTGATTGATACTATCTCTGGATTTTCAAATGGTGAATACACTTTAGAGAAGACTGCAGAGAAACTGGAGAAGATCTCTTGAAAGAAAAAAGCTTGGCGTACTAAAAAGTCGGATACTAGGATAAAAACATTTTTCGTTCAAGCTACAAAAAAATAGACTACAGATGAGATGGCTTAGATGATGACCGAACTAGGGTTGGATTTTAAACAAGTGAGCGGAGGTGCAGAAAAGGTAAATGTTGTGAACTATTTGTGTAGAAATCGACCACCGCTTGAGTAGTGATACTATGAAGATTATACTTATGTAGTAAATGATCAGTAACGATTTTTTGATCAAACGCCCAAGATTCAAGTATGAATAATTGGCGCCAAGGTAAAGGAAACCAAGGTAGGAACTATGGAAAGTACAACCGACAGGGTCAATATGTCCGAAATGGGAATCACAATCGCGACAACAACTACGACCAAAAAAACTATGGCAACAAAATTGATCGGATTGGACCTTATGTTGCTCCTCAATATCAGGAATGTGGTTCTAGGAAATCAGGAGGTAGTATGTAACGTATTGAGGATATGATGCAGAAGATAATGAGGAGTTTTGATGCAGCCATTGTGAATGTGAAGGGGATGCGAAATGAATTATCTGGAATTGGTCAAAAAATTTATTCCCATGTTGTGTCAATCTAGCATTTTGAGCAGAAAATGATTTAATTGTCTATTTCAGTAAACCAACGTCAACTTGGAACTTTTCCTAGCAACACTATCAAGAATCCAAAGAATGATGGGTATTGTAAGGCAACCATTACTCAAGGGGTTAAGAAAACTATTGATCAAGCTATTCCATGTAGGGAAGAAACTGAGACCAGTAAAGGTGATGATGTGGCCGAGTTTACTGGAGA
Source organism: Solanum lycopersicoides (assembly GCA_022817965.1). Classification (NCBI taxonomy): domain Eukaryota; kingdom Viridiplantae; phylum Streptophyta; class Magnoliopsida; order Solanales; family Solanaceae; genus Solanum; species Solanum lycopersicoides. Next base: position 29,054,501 of record CM040623.1, read on the forward strand.
GTTCGAGAATGGGACAGAAAAATAATAGGAGGTAACATAGAAAGTTGTCACCACACTTGATAGGTGCAAATATCATTCAAAACCAATGAAACTAGAGTTAGACATGAAAAATTGTGAGTCCCAACCCGAAAGACCATTTGTTGAGGAGGCTCGAAAATTGGAGATTAAGGATCTACCATAAAATTTGAGGTATGTATTCTTGGGAAGAGAGGGTACTTTATCAATCATCAGTGCGGCAAATTCTAATGGGCGACAAGTTGAGGCTTTGGTTTCTATGTTAAAAAGGTTAACGCGATCTATAGGGTTGAAAATTGTGGACATTATTGGGATCCCTCCAGATATTTGTTCTCATAAAATCTAACTCATGTCAGATCACAAGCCAAGTATTGAGCACCCGAGAAGATTAAAATTTTTTGTGCAATACGTAGTTAAAATAGAGATCATCTAGTGGTTGTATGTCAGAGTTATGTATCATATTGTAGACTGTAGCTGGGTGTGTCATGTTCAGTGTGTGTCTAGGAAATGTGGGATTAATAGGGTTCCTAATTAGAGAAATGAGCTTGTTCTGATGCGGCTCGTGACTGGATTGAGAGTCTGCATTGCCTAGCAGAAGTTAAATGCTTGGACAAAACAGTACCATTTTCCTATGCCATTCATGCATCAAATGTTTGATAGACATGCAAGTAAGGGTTGGTATTATTCATTTTGATTGTTATTCGGGCTACAATCATATTTCTATAGCTCTGGAAGACCAGGTAAGGCCACCTTAACATGCCCTTATGGGACATTCGCCTTCAAACAGTTGGCATTGGGTTGTGCAATTCTCCAACGACCTCCCAACGTTGTATGATGTCGATATTCTTTGATATAGTGGAGGACACTATTGAGATATTTATAGATGATTTCTCTATGGGAGGTGACTCTTTTGATCGATGTCTAGATCATTTGGCAGAGGTGTTTAAAAGGTGTTAAGATTAAATCTGGTGCTAAATTGGGAGAAGTACAACATTATGATGAAACAAGGGATTCTTCTGGGTCATCATTGAGGTACCGTGTTTTCACGGTACTTTCAAGGCTTTTTCCTTAAGTTTAGTGTGTGTCTAGGGCCTTTTTGTAGTAATTTTAATGTAGTTTTATCTGTGTTTTGCAGAAAAGTTGTCCAAAGCAGAAATGAGAAAATCCGTGCATAAGTGACCCACGAAGCCATCGACGGCCCATCGTTCCATCGACGGACCATGACGGACCGTAGCTGGTGATCGTCGATGAGATTCAAGCATCTGGAAGCAACTCGGGAATTCTGACCAAGTGTAGGGCTACAGAAGGATCGACGGTCCGTCAATTGATTGACGGATCATCGTGGCAAATCGTTGATGAGATCAGAGACTGCTTCAATACCCGATGTTGAAGAAAGGTTGAAGTATGAAACAACAGAGGCATCGACGGACCGTGCTATTGGTCCATCGACTGTATCAGAGAAGATGCAACGTGCAGGTTTTGAAAAGATGCTAAGAATGGACCGACAGAGGTAGTCGACGGTCCGTCGTTTGATCGACCGAACGTCAGTGGGGTCGTCGATTGAAGCCGCTTTTTTTGGACAAAATTTCCTTAATTGCTTTCCTTTTATTTGAGGACAATGTTTTTATAAATAGGATGTAAAACCTTATTTTTGGGGTTAGACTTTTTATTATTTTTCATCCTTTTGTTCTTGGAGATTTGACTTTGCAATTTGACAATTTATTCAAGTTTCCGGAATCGATTATTAAGTGAACTTTGCAATTTCAAGTGTTATTTTCTGGATTTTCTTCAAACTTATCAAAGTAAGAACATGAATTATTGTTTAACAACCATGAATTATGTATTTCTAGACATAGGTAACTAAATCGACAACTAGGGTTGTAGGAACCATGGGTGATTAACAAGGTAAAACTAGCTAAACAACAATTCTAGAATAGATTCTTGCATGTAGTGATAATTCATTCGTCTAGAAGTCTTTTTAACGAGTGCACGCGTTAGAAATTGCCCTATATCTACTTGTAAGACCAAGGGGGTAAATAATAGGAAAAGAATTATCGACATAGATTTAGTGGACACTATCTATTAGGCTAGTTTCGATTGGTGCGAAGTAGTAACTAAGCCATACATCTAATATGATGCTTAATATGAAGTAAAGGTAAGGTTTAGTAACTTAAACACACGTAGCCGGACCAAGGTACGGGGTGAAATTCTCTAAATGCCGGACTAAGGATTTAGAGATACATAACTTATCACTTTGCATGCAAGATACTAGGAAAGAATTGTTACAGCTAGGATTACCGCATTATGAACCTATGGGAAACACTTACACCCTTTTTTTTCTCATCACTTGATAAACACCAAAGTTTTAAATCTTGCTACTTATTTTACTTAGAAATAATTGAACACTTTTGTTTCACAAAACCCCCCTTTTAATTAACTATTTTCGGAATTAATGCAGTGAAAAGAAGGGCAAGCCCATGGCGACAAGTACCAAGTAGGTGTGAAGTTGTTCTGAGCGTGAGTGTTGAATAATGATCCTTATACTCAAATTTGAAATCACTGTGTGAAAAAAGAGAATATTTTTTTTGAAGTGAGGGCACTAGTTGCAATATTGGAAAGTTGGTACCTTGGTGAGAGATAAAAGAGGAGAGGTGTTGGTGCGTGGTGAGTCTGTGTCATGGTCTGATGCACATGAATGAGGTGAGTGAGCCTAAGAGTTAAAGCATGCATTAAAGCAATGAAAAAATTCGGGATTGATATCCATATGATTGCAAAAGCATAAAAGAGGATACTTATGTACAACGTGTTGTGTTAAGTCATATTGCATCGCTTGAGGAATAACAACGAATTTAAGTTGAGGGTGTTGATGTATCGTGGTTTCACGGTACTTTCAAGGCATTTTACTTAAGCTTAGTGTGTGTCTAGGGCGTTTTTGTTGTAATTTTAATGTAGTTTTATCTGTGTTTTGCAGGAAAGTTGTCCAAAGCGGAAATGCAGAAATCAGCTCATAAATGACCCACGAAGTCATCGATGAGCCGTCGTTCCATCGACGGACCGTAGGTGGTGATCGTCGACTGGAGGTTCAAGCATCTGGAAGCAACTCGGGGAATTTTGACCAAGTGTGGGGCTACGGAAGGATCGATGGTCCATCGATTGATCGACGGACCGTCCTGGCAAATCGTTGATGAGATGAGAGACTTCTCCAGTACCCGATGTTGAAGAAAAGTTGAAGTATGGAACAACGGAGGAATCGACGGACCGTAAGTTAATCGATGGACCGTGTTGTTGGTCCGTCTACTAGATCAGAGAAGATGAAACGTGCAGGTTTTGAAAAGATGCTAAGTATGGACCGAAGGAGGCAGTCGACGGTTCGTCGTTTGATCGACAGACCGTCAGTGGGGTCATCGATTGAAGCCGCATTTTTTGGACAAACTTTCCTTAATTGCTTTTCTTTTATTTTAGGACAATGTTTTTACAAATAGGGTGTAAAACCTCGATTTTAGGGTTAGACTTTTTATTATTTTTCATCCTTTTGTTCTTGGAGAATTGACTTTGCAATTTGACAATTTATTAAAGTTTCTGAAATCGATTATTAAGTGAATTTTGCTATTTCAAGTGTTATTTTCTGGATTTTCTTCAAACTTGTCAAAGTAAGTACATGATTTATTGTTTAACAACCATGAATTGTGTATTTCTAGGCATGGGTAACTAAATCCACAACTAGTGTTGTGGGAACCATGGGTGATTAAAGGTAAAACTAGCTAAATAACAATTCTAGAATAGATTCTTGCATGTATTGATAATTCTTTCATCTAGAAGTCTTTTTAACGAGTGCACACATTAGAACTTGCCCTATCTCTACTTGCCGGACCTAGGGGGTAGTTAATAGGAAAAGAATTATCGACATAGATTTAGTGGACACTATCTAATAGGCTAGTTTCGATTGGTGTGTAGTAGTAACTAAGCCATATATCGAATATGATGCTTAATATGAAGTAAAGGTAAGGTTTAGTAACTTAAACACACGTAGCCGGACCAAGGTACAGGGTGAAATTCTCTAAATGCCGGACCAAGGATTTAGAGATACATTACTTATCACTTTGCATGCAAGATACTAGGAAAGAATTGTTATAGCTAGGATTACCGCGTTATGAACCTATGGGGAACACTAACACCCTAGTTTTTCTCATCAGTTGATAAACACCAACGTTTAAAATCTTGCTACTTATTTTACTTAGAAATAGTTGAACACTTTTGTTTCACAAAACCCCCCCTTTTGATTAACTATTTTCAAAAAGGACTTGACTAAATAGACGTAATTGTATATTGAAGTTAAGCCTAAACCATTTTCCTCATGGGATCAAGCCCAACCTACTTGTTGCATTTTTTACTTCATACGACCGCATCTACTTCCGTAAAGAAGTGTAATTTGAGCGTATCAATCGTATTTATGAGAAGGGAATTGCGGTTGATAGAGTAAGGCCCTAGGTAATAAAAAATCTTCCACCACGTATATTCTTCAAAAGGTGTTAGTATTTTTCTTGGGCATGCAGGTTCCTATAGGAGGTTCATCAAGGACTTCTCTAAAATTGCACATCCATTGTGCAAACTGCTTGAAATGGAGTATAAGTTTGATTTTTATGATGCTTGTCTAAAAGTATTTGTTGAGTTGAAGGAGAATTTAGTTACTGCACCTATCATTATTTCACCGGATTAGGAGTACCGTTTGAGGTAATGTGTGATGCGAGTGGTGTGGCGCTTGGTGTGGTATTAGGACAGAGGCGATAAAAGTTATGCATCCTATTTACTATGCTAGCAAATATCTAAATGTGGCCCAAATGAATTATACTATGACTGAACAAGAGCTACTCGTGATGGTTGTTGCATTGAGAAAATTCGATCCTACTTACTTGGTACAAAAGTCATAGTGTATACCGTTGTTTCTGCATTAAGGTATTTGATGGAGAAGAAGGATGCAAAACTGAGCTTTATTATATGGGTATTGTTGCTGCACGAGTTTGACTTTGTGGTGAAATATAGAAAGGGGACTGAAAATCAAGTTTTCGATCACATGTCAAAATTAGTTGAGGAGGCTATGCTCAAGCTTGGTTATAGGGCTTAAATTAATGATGTTTTTCCCAATGAACAGGTATTGGCTGCTTCTCATGATCTGATTCCTTGGTTTGTAGACTTTGCTAACTAATTTCCAAGTGATTTGGTAACATCGGATTAGTTTTTTCACCAAAGGAAAAAGTTTATGCATGATGTGATGAACTTTTTTTGGGATGATCCTTACTTGTATAGTTGTTGTGCTGATGGGATTATTTGTCGCTGCGTGCCTGAGGTTGAGATTTTCACTGTACTTGAGTTGTGTCATTCATCACATGTTGGTAGGAATGATAGTGGTATTCTGATTGCTCATAAGATTTTGCAGTTTGGGTACTATTGGCCTACCGTCAACCAAGATGCTCATAGTTTTGCCAAGTCTTGTGACCGATGCCAAAGAGAAGGAGGGATTTCAAAGAGGCAAGAACTCTCTATGAATCCTATATTGGTGATAGAGTTGTTTGATGTATAGAGAATTTATTTTATGGGTCAATTTGTGAGTTCACGTGGGACAAAGTATATTCTTGTTGCAATTGATTATGTGTTGAAGTGGATTGAAGCATTTGCTCTCTCGTAAAATGAAGGTAAAAGTGTCACTGCATTCTAAAAAAAGAACATCTTCTCTAGATTTGGTACGCCTAGGGCGTTATCTGTGATGAAGGTTCTGACTTAGGTAATAAGTTTTTCAAGGCGCTACTTGATATATATGGTGTCTGCTATAATGTAACCAGTCCTTACCATCCGCAGACTAGTGTCAAAGTCGAAGTGTCCAACAGAGAGATCAAACAAATTTTGGCAAAGACTGTGAATGCTAATAGAAAGGATTGGTCAAGGAAGCTTGATAGTAATCTATAGGCCTATCACACGGCATACAAGACTCCCATAGGTATGTCTCCTTACAGACTTCTATATGGGAAGTCTTGTTATTTATCGGTAGAGCTAGAGCATAAGGCTATTTGGGCAATGAAGAGCTAAATTTGGATTAGGGAGTCGCATCTAACAAGGGAATGAATGACTTTAATATGCCTTATGAGTTACGCCTAAAATCTTATGAAAGTCCAACTTGAATAAAGAGAAAATGAAGAGGTATCGTGATCAAAGAATTTAAAAGCGAGAATTTTGATTAGGTGATCTTGTGCTTATATTAAACTTTACGCTGCAGTTCTTTTCAGTCAAACTCATGTCCAAATGGACTGGGCCATTTTTGAACGTAAGAGTGATCCCCCATGGAGCGGTTGATCTTGAGAACAGTGAAGGAACAACGTTTATGATGAATGGGCAAATAATTATGACTTATCTAGGAAACGTGAAAAGTGTGCAGGAATTTGTTGAGACATATTATGCTGAAAAAGTAAGAGTAATCAAGAGGCCTGCATTGTGCCGCAACTGTAAATCAAGCGCTGCAGGGGACACAACCCAAGATTTAAAATTTAGCCAATGATAGGTTCTTGTTTTCCAATTTGTAATTTTCATTGTTTATTTTTTTCTATGTACCCATTTAGATAGGTGTTTTATTTTTTAATTGTTGCCTAGAAATACCATAGGTTCTGTGTCTAAAACGTGTCTAGAATAGAAAAACTAAACACCTAATGGTTGCTAGATTTGCAGGAGCGCAAGGCAAAATCTGCAGAAAAAGGTCTAGTGCAGAGGTCTACGGAACCAATCGACGGTCTGTGGTTCATTCCATGGAAAGTGAATGATGTCTATAGATCCCAAGTAAGATTTCTGAATTTTCTAAGAATGAATGTGATATACGATCCCCATCTACGGACCGTAGATTGAACCATGGACTGTAGACGAGGTACATGGTTTAAAACTCTAGTTTGCCCGACCGGACCCGAACTTCTTTTAAATAAAACCCCCTCTTTTTCAAATCATTCCCACTTCCCTCACTTTACTCCCAAACCATTTCAAACCCTTCTAACTACTCCAAAAACTCCATATTACCACAAACCCACCATTAATTACCCAAAATCCATTCCCCATATTTCCAATTATCTTTACTTTCCCCCAAATCTATCTCCTTCTCCATTTTCAAAGTTTTGATGTTCGGGTTCAGTGCGAAAGGCGAGCAAAAGGTTGTTGGAAGTCTAGAGTCGTACCAAATTACACCCCATGTCCTTTTTTAGTAAGGTAATCGTCTTCTCCTTACATTGAATTTCCAATTCATTTTCGTAATAGAAAGTAAGGATCTGGGTCTTGACCATGCATAATTTATTGCATGAAAATGCATGCTAAACTATAACTATAGACACCTTTGGGATGATATGTAGTGATTGTGTGTCTTTACAATGTATTAAATCAATGTAATATGAGTCTAAATGCAAGTTTCACTTAGGGTTCATAGTTTTGTATGCAATACTTGTAAAATTCAATAATTGGAACCTAGAATGACGAACTACCATCCTTTATGTTAAAATGCATGATTAGACAAGGATATTGTTAATTTGGTAATTTGGGCTTCAAATCGAACATGTCTAATACTGGTACAAACAAAATGCACAAGACCCTGTCTAGGCATCATAGGGAATCTACGGACCATAGATCAGGTCTGTAGATGATGGTACATAGCAATTTCTCTAAGTTGTGAGCCATTGAGGTGTATAAAGGTCCATAGATCAACCTATGGACCATTCTGCACATCCATGGTTCCGATCGAGAGCCAACATTTTTGGACCTCTTAATAATACGGAGGGACCCACGGACTGTAGGTTAGCCTACGAACCATAGATACCAGCATAGGTTGCCACTAAATACATTGTCTAAATTTTTTTGGTTCGTTCTTAGTTCTAATATTTTTTCGAGTGTGTTGTGGGTTTATTTTCTGTGCTAACAAGTCCTCCAAAGGTACAGTGGCCCCGAAGAAAGTGATAGCCACAATGGTTTGGTCCAAGTAAACGTCACCTTCCACAGGTGATTATCGATTATATGGATGTGGAGAAAGCCCTGATTATGTCCCCTACTCGGAGGACACCACCCTTTGTACCCCCTGATACCAGAACCTATCCAAGAATGTGCTCTCTGACGTAGTAACTTGCTCTCTATCTGATAAGGACGATACGCTGATCGGTCACCGACTTTGTCTTATTCGTGTTTTGAGTCCAATTCTATGTGAAGGTTTGGCTTGGGGATCCCGCCACTCGCTCTATTTCAATGGGCCAAGTTGTCTTATCTGATTAGGATACCAGTTCGTGAGAGGTGCCAGTGCCACCAAATATGTCATGCTCCAATGGATGAGGAGACAAACCATTGGTGCGTGGAGGGCTAATGGAAAATCCACAGGGAGCCAAGATGATTAATGAACAAGGAAAGATGTCTAGGATAATAAAAAAACATAATAGGGTTCTATCACAGATACTACACACTACACTGAAGTCCATCGGTTATTTCGACAACATATGTGTTGTTTGATAGGAAATAAACTAGGAGCATATAGCGAGTAGTTCGTGAGGGAGTTCTATGCTTCCTACACAGACACTCTTTTAGGATAAATTCACAAGAGGTCAAATCCCAAAGCCTACATACCACTCAAGGCCACTCTAATGTGCGGGTTTTCTATGGACATCTTTGAGACCACCATCCACCGGTTTCTCTATTACCCTTGCCCTGACCACACCTGGGCACTTACATGGCTAAATTGGACTATATACGACATCGTGTAGGGAGGAGAGTTCGAGCGGATTGCAAAAAATGGGAGGTTTGTATTAATCTAGCTGGCACGTTTATTTTCTACTAACAGAGAGAGAGCAGAGTGGGTCACCACTCCCCGATAAAGTATCAATAAGGACACTCTCACATTAGTGGCTATTGTTTTCTTGCTATTTGTTTGAATTAAGGTTTATCCTACAAAGGCAGATAAACTATTCACTTGGGTCTGCACAGTGATGTTGCAGGGGTTGCGATCAATTATTGTCGTATGCTCATTGAAGAGATACATGAGAGGACTTTCAAAGCACCACCACTTGCCATTTTCCTTGCCTCAGCTTTAATCAATGTAGGAAGCTGGAGTGCTGATATGGTATTGTGACAAGTTGATCAAGACAATGGGACACTGGATATAGGCCACATTCAAAATAAGGCAAATCTTATGGAACCTCGTAGAGAGACGTAGTTTAATGTCCCTCCATTAGGTGCAGATGTAGTACGTGTTTTGGAGCAATGGAGGGCGATGATCCTTCCACTCCATCCAACATTCATGATGCCCGGCTTCCTCATCTGAGGCCACTAGTCGGGCCCTAATCATCTAGAGCCATCTCTCTTTCTAAAGATTTTGTTATGCATGTGGGTCAAGTTCATCAATTGGAGGCGCATATGGACACACTGCTTCACCATGTGAAGACAAGAATGTAAAAGTCCATTGCAGAGTCCAAGGCTAAGATGGAGCAGAGGACGCAACCATGTTGGATTAGAAGGTTTAGGACGTTCATAAGTGTCTGGATTTTTTCAAGTTTAGATTACTCGCCCTTCGAGCCCCCGCTACAGATCTTTCCTCTATGTTACTGTATTGGCCGACCCGACATTGTTAAGATGCTTGCTACACCCATAGATACACAATAGTCTGCACCAACAACATTGGCTGATGATACAGTACCCGATGCTCTATTTAGCGAGGATATAGATGCACAACCCGAGCCCAACCGTGCTTGTGGAAAAAGGCCTCACTCAAGTTGTATTTTTAGTACAATGAAGTTGCTTGAGAAAAGAAGTGGAGCGCTAGCAGAATTAGCTAACTAGGAAATCCTCTATTGTAGATAAGAAGTTGCGCACCACAAGAGTTTGTGACGGTATTATTGGTGCCTCGACTTTTCCGCCCGTTGCGGAGGTAGTTGATACTGTGGGAGATGATGTGAGAACCATTGATGGTGTGGTGAAGGTAATTGATAGCACTATTGACGGTTCTAGGATAGCTGATATGGGCACTATTGAGGGTGACCCAAGTGTTGTTCCAGCGGACTCCGAGAAACTTGACCAGCCACTTGTTGATAGTTCATCGACATTATGTGCCACATGTTTAGTTCACACGATCCATTACTTATTACTATTTTGTGTTCATTGGGGACAATTGCACTTATTTTTGTTGATGTTGGGGTAAATGGATTTTGAGTGTAGGGTGAAGTCTGAGTAACCCAACTCATAATCCTCGCTTGGTGTTTTCTTGCATGTATTCTTTTCCGAAAGATACTTATTAAATTTTGTTTAACCGGCATGTGTTAGGGTTGTATGTGTAGAAGCATGAGTAAGAATGAAGCATGATGGTAAAAGCTTTTTGAAAACAAAATATCCTCGTCTAAAATGTATAACATTTGCTAAAATATGTAGGCTAGAATGAGTTGAATGTGTTGGCTCTGAGATATGACATTATATTGACAACATAATTTCATGAATTAGGATAAGACATGATTGGGTAGGCTTATATTCTTTCAATGAAACTATGTTCCAAGAGTTCGTCAGAATAGTTGAATGTTCAATTGTCACGACTGGAATCTAGACCCCAGATGAGATCGGCGTCGTTGACCTCTCAAAGGTCGCACACAAGCCTACTTATGTCATTCTTACTTTAGCTAGGTCAATTTTAGCGGAAAAATTGAATTTTTTGTTTATTAACATACTTACTAATCATTTCTAATACATTCATAATTTGTTCACCATCAACCATCTAACATTAAGATCATCAAATGAAAGAAATAGTTATATAACATATACTGTATACTTGCCAAAATGGCACAAATACAATGTCTGATATAACGGGAAAGAAACGCTAGTGGAACATACTCCACTAGCTCAATACTAAGACTAAGCTAGAATATAAATGGGCAAGCATCCTCGAAAGCATGAGGGTCTACCAAGTCCGGATGAATGCTCGACGTCCGGATAGCTTCAGCGTCAACCTGTACCTATAGCGTCCACCTGTGCCTGCACCTAAAATTTTAGAGTTGTATAGGGTTAGTACACACTTGTACTAAGTATGGGTACATGCAAGCACACACCAAGGACATGCATGTGAAAGGATAGCTCTTTCCTAACAACATGATTATGGAAATTCAAGTCAGTGGACTTGCCAATTGGGATTAGAAAGTTAGTGAACTATCCAAATTTGGATTAGGAAAGTAAGTGAGCTTTCCAAATTTGGATAAGGAAATCATGCCATTAGAGTAACATGACATCAATACTTATCATATTGCACACATAGCACATAATCATATATCATACAACACATAACATCTTTTATAACATTCATTCATATGCCATGAGACCTTGGAATCATGGACTTGACATTAGACTTTCCAAAATGAGGGCTCACACATAAGGGACCTCAACTAGGGATTCTTTATTAGCAAACACAAAGTCTGATTCATTCATTCACAACGCCTTCATTTCATTTCTTCATAGGCCAGTGTGAACACCAGCTATACCTAGGGTGTAGTTTAAGACTTTCATCGGGTTTGCTGTGCAATGATCAAGAATAACCTAGTGTCATTACCTAGTCTAGCTCACCTCTTGATTATCCTATCCTAACACCTTTGGTATCGTTCATTTCATTATTTGCTTCATTTGAGGCTGGCTCATTCATTCATTGGAAACTTAACTTTAACCGACATAGATCATGTGAGAATCATGAAATCCAGTGTCTCCCCCACACCGAAAAGAGGTGGATCACCGCCAAGGTGACCCAAAACATGCTAGCGTACATGGGAATTTAACCCGCCAGATCCCTATATTGGCAGTATAGGTTCAAAAACCAAGAGATATAGGGAGACCATACCCGGCAAGCCGGACAGTCTAATCTCATGAGAGTTACGTGAACCGCCGCCCTTCCCGAAAGAAGGTATCACCGCTCATAGCTAGTCTATCGGTGCTAGTATAAAGTTCCATTACATTCAACTTATACGTCATGGAAGCTGACTTCTAGTATGAGGACGTCATAGCTCAATAGATGATTTCTCATCTCATCATTAGTATTAAGTGTGTTATTCTCAATACTTTCATTAGAGTGTTCATAGAGACTGGTCCCTTCATTAACTTTACACTCTCATAGGTGAGTACGTTTTGGTAACATTTACTTAGGCTCATTTGAGATTTTCTCATCTTTTACATTAGCCTCATATCATGTTGTCACCACATTCATTAACATTAGCACATTTGCTCTTCATAATTACTCACCACTTTTACGTGAATGTTCATTTCATCATATACCAATATACTTGGCCATTTGTGTGTTTCACCACTCTTACTTAACCCTTCTAGGGTTTCGTATTTCGTTACATACTCGTTAGGTTCACTTATTTTTAAACGTAGCTATACTTATGGGTCTATACATACAAGCCATGAGGCTCATTCATAGTTCGTTAAGTGACTCATATCTTCCTAAGATTATGTAGTACAACAATTATGTATTTTGTATGTATGCCAAGATCTGATTTTGATCTAAGTAGGTGGCATTATTCTTGACATTTAATCCACGTATGACTTATGTATCAATACGGAAATTTGGGCAAGGGAACCCAGTTCTAACCCCTTGGACAATACTTACATTTTTCTTGACTTTATTTTTAGTCTTCATGACATGGGCCCTAGATCGAACCCCATCTCAACATTCATCTTTATTTTTCTCTCTGGGTTTTCCCTTTAATTTAGACAAGGGTTGTGGATCGAACCCCACCACCCTTTTATTTTTTCATTTAAATTTTGTTTCCCATTTCGTCAGACAAAGAGGTTTGTGGATCAAACCCCCACAGCCTCTTTTATTTTAGTCTTTATTTCGCTGGAATTTGGGTTGTGGGTTCGAACCCCACACCTCCTTATTTTTATTTTAAAGTAAAATTTACTTAGCTAGGCGTTTGGCAGTGAGGTTGTGGGATCGACCCACAGCCTCCTTTATTCTTTATTTTAATTCGCCTTCTCCTTTCCAGCCTTGAGGTCGTGGGTTGATTCCCACGCCTCACATTTTCTTTTCTTTAATTTCTTCTTTCATTCGCTGCTGGAGGTCGTGGGTTCGATTCCCACGCCTCCCATTTTGTTTATTAAATTATTGCTCTCTTTTCTCAACATAGACCCATTTCGAATCCCCCTGTCCCTTTTCTTTTTTTCTTTTCTTGAATTAAAGTGTTTACGGTGAGGTCACAGGTTTAACCCTGGTGGCCTCACCCTTTAAAAACCAATTAATTTCCAGATTTTCCCTCTACCCTTTAGCCTACAACGACACTTTTTAGTTGTTGCTGGAAATTAGTCACACAATTACACATTTTTGAACATCACGAATTAACTTTTATGCATGTTAATTTCACCATCAAACTAACCACTTTCAGACTCAAAAAACGGATAGGCAACAACAACAAACATTTACATATTGCACACACATCATTTTCGGTTGACATCATTGAACACTGCTTGGTATTACTAATGAAACAAAAAACCAAGAACATCACTATTTACACTTAGACTACAGACAATCACATACCATACACATGATTTCTAACCTAATATAGATTGAAATCGGAAGGAACTAGGGACAAGCAGTTCCATCTTCAAGGGACACCCTATTCATACGTTAATTTTGTTGAAAGAAATCTCCTCTGGAGAAAGGATTCCAAGAGAATAACCCATATCCTGTTCTTGGTGTTGTTCAACACTCAAAGTTGCTGCCCAAATCACCACCAAAATCACGTCCAATATCCCCTCAACTTCAACCATTCGACGGAATAATCCCCCTCTTGTGTAATGTTTTGATTAGTGATTGTATTGTAATTTTCGTTGTGAGTTCTTCAAGTGTGAAGAACTTTGGTTTTTTTCCAGTTATTAAGCTTTTGTTAGGCAAAAAAATGTGAAAAAAGAGAGAGAGGCAATCGTGAGAGTGAATCAAACGTTAAAAAGAGAGAGGTTCCTTAGGATAGGATTCTACGTTTGAGACTTAGTCAAATAAGATATCTTAATTAATAAATAATTAATAATAAAACTATTTTCCTTTTTCTTAATTCAGTAATCAATTTATTAATAATTAATTAATTTATCAATTTAAATAAAAACAATTTAATATCATTGCTTCCACCTAGGTTCGACTCGGGTGGAGCAAGACTTCACTTCAAGACCTAATTTCGGCTCTCTCTCCCAAATTGTCCCCTCACTATTATTAATTAAATAATTAAATATATATTTAGGGTAATTACGATTTAACTTAGCCTGGTAAAGACATTTTACCCCTAGACCCTCAAAATTAAGATTTCCTTGTTTAGTTCGGAAAGGACTCCTTCGAGTAAATCTTCGTATTCGAGAGCCCTAAATGGTTGGTCCACCGTTCCAAGCTCTAATACACTCCCCAAGTTAGTTGGCTTTGCGTTGTAGCAAGGGTTCCAGGTCTGGTTTTAACGCGCATCAATCCGTGTGAACCCTGGTCTAATCGTAGGATTCTGACACATTAAGCATTTCTTATCTTATTCATTTTAGGGTTGTTATCACAAATAGTTTTTGTGCGCAATCTAGAACTGCCCGGTTAGTCCTCTAAGATAATCTAACTCTAGAGGCTATCTGATAAGTCCACCAATTTTCTAAAAAGTCTAACCTCAAGCAGCTGAAAAAGATGAGGGTAAGGGATCTCATTGTCGACTTTAGCTCTCCCACGTTGCACCCTCCCAACAGGTGAATCTCCCACAAATACCTCACTGTGGCCAAATCTCCTTTTCCTCAGCCGCTTGATACGTCTTGTCTAAGATCCTCAACAAGGTACCATCTCTCATAGGATAGTCTTTCACGAACCCCAAACCTCCAACGGTAGAATCGATGTTGGATCCACCTAGGCACTTCTTTAACATGGATACATAAAGACTGGATGGACAGAAGCCTAAGCTCCGCAGGCAAATGCCAATCATCCAGGCCACATCACCCACATACGCTTGGTTTTTTTTTATGGGAAAATTCTTTCCCCCGTAATGGGCCCAAACCAGATAACTCGGAAACTCAAACTTTCCCCTTCCTGCCAAACCTCATCACCCCCTTCATAGGTGATATCTCAGATAGACCCTTGGTCACAAACATCAAACTCTAGGGCCGTTTTCTGTTATCTGCCTATGACCTTCTGCCGACTGTAAGCCAGTAAGCCACCTGTCCCTAATCACTCTGACCTTCTCTAAAGGCGCTCCATGAATGATCTCTGGACCCGAAAAATGGATGTCACTCTCCAACCTCGGAACCACCAACTGGAGATCTACCCCCTCTACGCATAACAGTGCCCCTCAAACGGTGCCATCCCAATGCTGGAGTGATAGCTATTATTATACGATCACTCTATCAAAGGCAGATGTCATCCCGCACCCCTGAACGTTAATCACACACACGCCTCAACATTTCCTCCAATGTCTGAATGGTGCTGCTGGTGCCTGCCCCATCAGTCCTGAGGAATGAAAAGGCAGTACTAAGCTTTTCACCCTGCGGCCCAAGCTCTTCTGGAAAGATCTCCAGAAATGTGAGTAAACTGATCCCTCTATCTGAAATTCGATAGACAAAGGACATACATGCATTCAAAACAATCTCATCAATGTAGAGTCTCGCATAATCCTCGGCTCTGTAAAGTAGACTTCACAGGGATAAAGTGGGAGACTAGTCAATCTGTTCCACAATAACCATAATGGAGTCATGCTGCCTCCTAGTCTTTGGAAGACCCAACCACGCAGTCCATATTAATGGCCTCACCACTCCAAGTCGGAACCTCAATAATCTAAGTCAGACCGCCAGGTTTAAGAAGTTCTGCCTTAACCTGAGACAATTAGCGACACTTGGCCACATATTCTGCAATGTCCCTTCTTCATGCCATCCCACCATAAATCTGCTTAAGATCATGATACAATGTTGGTGAACCTGGATTAGGAATATCTGGATATCATGGGCCTCCTGCAACAATCCTGGTGCCCGCAAATCATACACATCTGGTACACACAGCCTTGTCCTGATACTAATGTATGCCATCACCTCCCAAAGCGAAAGACTCATTCATCTTATCAACACTGAGTCCTTCAGCTCCATCAACACAGGATCTAGATGCTGACCCTGCTTGACTTCAACTACCAAGGATGATTCAGAACTAGGACGAACTGAAACACCCCCACTAGTAGAGTAAACCAATCGCACACTCAGTCTGGCCAGCCTGTGTACATCTTTCACCAACTCCTTCTTCTCATCCTTAACATGGGCTGTACTTCCCATGCTCATCCTGCTCAAAGCATCAGCTACAACATTAGCCTTACCTGAATGGTAGTGGACATTCATATCATAGTCTTTCAACAGCTCCAACCATCTCCGCTGATGTAGATTCAACTCCCTCTGCGTGAATACGTACTAGAGACTCTTGTCGTCTGTGAATACATCAACATGCACTCCATACAAGTACTGCCTCCACAGCTTCAGTGCAAACACCACAGCTGCTAACTCCAGGTCATGAGTGGGATAATTCTTCTCATGAACCTTGAGCTGTCTGGACGCATAGGCTATCACCTTACCAACCTGCATAAGAACACAACCCAAACCAACCCTAGATGCATCACAGTAAACAGTGTAATTCTCACCACACTTAGGAAAAGTAAGCACTGGGGCTGAAGTGAGTCTGTCCTTGAGCTCCTGGAAACTCTTCTCACAAGTCTCCGTCCATTCAAATTTGGCTTTCTTCTTAGTCAAAGCTGTCAATGGGGCAGCAATGGAAGAAAATCCCTCCACAAACCTGCGGTAGTAACCAGCCAATCCCAGAAAGCTACGGATGTCAGTGGGAGTAAGAGGCTTTGTCCATCTCTTCACAGCCTCAGTCTTCCTGGGATCCACCTCCACGCTCTGATCGTACACAACATGACCCAGAAAGGTCACTGATCTAAGCCAAAATTCACACTTGCTGAATTTGGCATACAACTGATGTTGTCTAAGTACCTGCAAGGTTAGTCTCAAATGTTGTTCATGCTCTTACTTGGTCCTAGAGTAGATGAGAATGTCATCAATGAATACTATGACAAAAGAGTCAAGGTATTCACGGAAGACTCGGTTCATGAGGTCCATAAATGTAGCAGGTGCATTCGTAAAACCAAATGACATGACTAAGAACTCATAATGACCATAACGGGTCCGAAAGGTTGTCTTTGGGATATCTCCATACCTAACCCTAAGCTGATGATACCCTGAACGAAGATCAATCTTAGAGAAGAAACTAGACCCTTGGAGATGATCGAACAAATCATCTATTAGGGGAAGTGGATACTTATTCTTTGTAGTGACTTTGTTGAGCTGCCGATAATCGATACACATTCTAAGGGTTCCATCCTTCTTCTTCACAAACAACACTGCAGCGCCCCAAGGGGATATGCTCGGCTGAATGAAACCCTTATCAGTAAGATCTTTTAACTGCAGCTTCAACTCTTTGAGTTCAGCTGGAGCCATTCTGTAAGGAGGAATTGAAATTGGTTTAGTATCGTGTTCTAAGTCGATACCAAAATCAATCTCTCGAGAGGGAGGGACTCCAGGCAAATCATCAGGAAATACATATAGGAACTCATTCACTACAGGAACTGAGTCTATGGAAGGAATGTCCTGATCTAAATCATTAACACTCACAAATGACACAATAACCCCTTGGACATCATTTTATTGGCCTAGAGGTTTGAAATCAATAGGTTAGGACGACTCGAGTTGTACCCCTCCCAGACTAGCTCCTCTTCATTAGGGAAACAAAATCTCACCACTCTACTACGACAGTCCAAACAAGCATAACAACTGTGAAGCAAGTCCATGCCAAGAATAACATCAAAATCATGCATGGGATACTCAACCAAGTCTGCACACATAGTCTTACCACTTACAACTATTGGGCAATCCTTGTATACTCTATCAGTTCTTACATTTTCTCCTAAAGGTTTACTAACCACAATAGGATCATGCAGAACTCCAGGCAATATCTCAAAAGTGAGAGCAAGCAACGGAGTTACAAAGGAAAGCGTAGACCCTGGATCAAGTAAAGCATAAACAGAAGTTGAGAATACTTGCAGCATACCTGTGACCACATCAACGGACTTCTCCTGCTCCTCCCTGCCCTTCAGGGCATAGAATCTGTTCCTCTTAGGAGGCTCGACTGCTGCTGCACACTGTGGATTGGGCCTAGGCTGAGCATTACCTCTAGCCTGACCTCTGTTCTGTGGGCAGTCTCTAATCATGTGTCCACTCTTACCGCAACCGAAGCAGGCATTAGTGCCCTGTCTGCACTCTCCACTGTGAGCACGACCACACTTAGCACAGTTCTTTTTGGGATGCTGCATCTCACCTCCATTGACCTTCTTGGGCTCAGGTCTGCCTCCTCTAGGTGCTGTACTCCTCTAAGAATTAGAGTTCCCAGGACTCTGTTGCCCCTTCTTGAACCTGGGCTGCTCACGGACGCCAAAATTGTTTTTGTGGCCTCCATGGCTGGGACCTGCCTGATCTTAAGGCTTAGGCCTCCTAGCATCACGAATACCCCTTTTTTTGCGGCTGTCCTCTACCTGATGGACATGCACCATCAACCTGGAGAGGTCCATATTATCATGGAGCATCGCAGACCGACACTCCTCCTCCAGATCTCCATTGATTCCTGTGAGAAACCTGCTCATCTCATCCCTGCTATTAGATACAAGGGAAGTAGCATACCTGGATAATTTAACAAACTTCAGTACTCATCTCATCCTTGCTGTTAGATACTAAGGAAAGTAGCATACCTGGATAGTTTAACAAACTTCAGGGAATACTCCTTGACTGTCATATATCCCTGCTTAAGATTGATAAACTCCTCAACCTTTGCCTCCCTCATCTACCTGGGAAAGAATCTCTCCCGGAAGGCTGTCTTAAACAGCTCTCAAGTGACTGGAACTCCGCCCAAATCTCGGCTATCCTGCCACATCTTGCACCAAGTCTGTGCAACATCCTTGAGCTGATAGGAAGCCAACTCAGCCTTCGCAGTATCTGTGGCCCCCATAGCCACCAGAATCTTATGCACCTCATCCACAAACTCCTGGGGATCCTCAGAAGTCTTGGACCCTGTGAAAATAGGAGGATTCATCCTCGTGAAATCTCTCAGCCTGTCAGCCATGCTACGAACCGGTGGGTTCTCCCTTGAACATTCTACTGGTTGACCTGGGCAGTCATGGCCTGGGCCTACATAGTGATGGCATGCGCTATTTGAGCCATAGATGCCCGCAACTCCGCATCAGTCAACCCACCTGGGTTAAGCGGCATAGCCACTCCTTCAGCTGGAGCCTGGGGTGGAACCTGGTTGTCCCCAGCAGCTGCTCCTCCTCTCCTCTGACCAACATTCCTCCTAGTATTCATTCTCTGTAAACAATAAGAATTGATGTTAGATACGCTCATAACACCAAGAAATCAGACATTAGGAAAAGCACGATAAGATCAGAAGAAGGGAAATTTTCCTACGCATCATGCAGTTCTAATTCAGGATAGTGGTGCACTTCACTACCATGACTTAGAAACTACTCAATGTGGTTGATGTGAACTCATAAATCTCGGAATTTAACCTGGCTCTGATACAAACTTTATCACGACTGGAATCTAGACCCCAGATAAGACCGGCGTCGTTGACCTCTCAGAGGTCGCAGACAAGCCTACTTACGTCATTCTTACTTTAGCTAGGTCAATTTTAGCGGAAAATTTGAACTTTTTGTTTATTAACATACTTACTAATCATTTTTAATACATTCATAATTTGTTCACCATCAACCATCTAATATTAAGATCATCCAATGAAAGAAATAGTTTAAGATAGCAATAACTGTATACTTGCCAAAATGGCACCAATACAATGTCTGAAATAATACGTGAAAGAAACGCTAGTGGAACATACTCCACTAGCTCAATAATAATACTAAGATAGAATATAAATGGGCAAGCATCCTCGAAAGCATGAGGGCCTACAAAGTCCGAATGAATGCTCGACGTCCAGATAGCTTCAGCGTCAACCTGTAGCTCTAGCGTCCACCTGTGCCTGCACCTAAAATTGTAGAGTTGTATAGGGTTAGTACACACTTGTACAAAGTATGGGTATATGCAAGCACACACCAAGGACATGAATGAGAAAGGATAGCTCTTTCCTAACAACATGATTATGGAAATTCAAGTCAGTGGAACTTGCAAAATTGGGATTAGGAAAGTTAGTGAACTTTCCAAATTTGGATTAGGAAAGTCAGTGAGCTTTCCAAATTTGAATTAGGAAAGTCATGCCATGAGAGTAACATGCATCATCATACTTATCATATTGCACACAACACATAACATTTTACACATAGCACATATCATATAGCATACAGTACATAACATCTTTTATAACATTCATTCATATGCCATGAGACCTTGGAATCATGGACTTGACATTAAGACTTTCCAAAATAAGGGCTCAACATATGGGACCTCAACTAGGGAGTCTTCATTAGCAAACACAAAGTCTGCTTCATTCATTCATACGTACATCATTTCATTTCGTTCATAGGGCAGTGTGAACACCAGCTATACCTAGGGTGTAATTTAAGACTTTCATCGGTTTTGCTGTGAAATGATCAAGAATAACCTAGTGTCATTACCTGAGTCTAGGTCACCTCTTGATTATCCTATCCTAACACCTTTGGTATCGTTCATTTCATTATGTGCTTCATTTGAGGCTGGCCTTATTCATTCATTGGAAACTTTAACTTTAACCGACATTGATCATGTGAGCATCATGAAATCCAGTGTCTCCCCCACACCGAAAAGAGGTGGAATCACTGGCCAAGGTGACCCAAAACATGCTAGCGTACATGGGAATTTAACCCCGCCAGATCCCTATATTGGCAGTATAGGTTCAAAAACCAAGAGATATAGGGAGACCCATACCCGGCAAGCCGGACAGTCTCATCTCATGAGAGTTACGTGAACCTCCGCCCTTCCCGAAAGAAGGCATCATCGCTCATAGCTACTCTATCGGTGCTCAGTATAAAGTTCGATTACATTCAACTCATACGTCATGGAAGCTGGCTTCTAGTATGAGGACATCATAGCTCAATAGATGATTTCTGATCTCATCATTAGTATTAAATGTGTTAATCTCAATACTTTCATTAGAGTGTTCATAGAGACTGGTCTCTTCATTAACTTTACACTCTCATAGGTGAGTACGTTTTGGTAACATTTACTTAGGCTCATTTGAGATTGTTCTCATCTTTTACATTAGCCTCATATCATGTTGTCACCACATTCATTAACATTAGCACATTTGCTCTTCATAAATACTCACCACATTTTACGTGAATGTTCATTTCATCATATACCAATATACTTGGCCATTTGTGTGTTTCACACTCTTACTTAACCCTTCTAGGGTTTCGTTATTTCATTACATACATCGTAGGTTCACTTATTTTTAAACGTATGCTAGACTTATGGGTCTATACATACAAGCCATGAGGTTTCATTCATAGTTCGTTAAGTGACTCATATATTCCTAAGATTATGTAGTACAACAATTATGTATCTTGTATGTATGCCAAGATCGTGATTTTGATCTAAGTAGGTGGCATTATTCTTGAACATTTAATCCACGTATGACTTATGTATCAATACGGAAATTTGGGCAAGGGAACCCAAGTTCTTACCCCTTGGACAATACTTACATTTTTCGTTGACTTTATTTTTAGTCTTCATGACATCGGGGCCCTAGATCGAACCCCATCATCAACATTCCATCTTTATTTTTCTCCTTGGGTTTTCCCTTAATTTAGCCGAAGGGTTGTGGGATCGAACCCCCACAACCCCTTTTGTTTTCATTTAAAATTTTGTTGTGCCATTTCGCTTAGACCAAGAGGTTATGTGATCAAACCCCCACAGCCTCTTTTTATTTTAGTCTTTATTTCGCTGGAATTGGGAGGTTGTGGGTTCAAACCCCCACACCCTCCTTATTTTATTTCTAATTTCGCTAGGGGCTGTGAGGTTGTGGGTTCGAACCCCCACAACCTCCTTATTTTTATCTTTAAGTAAAATTTACTTAGCTAGGCGTTTGGCAGTGAGGTTGTGGGATCGAGCCCCCACAGCCTCACTTTATTTTCTTATTTAATTCGCTCTTCTCCTTTCCAGCCTTGAGGTCGTGGGTTGGATTCCCATGCCTCACATTTTCTTTTCTTTAATTTTCTTCTTTCATTCGCTGCCTGGAGGTCGTGGGTTCGATTCCCACGCCTCCCATTTTGTATATTTACATTATTGCTCTCTCCTTTCTCAACCAGTAGACCCCATTTCGAATCCCCCTGTCCCTTTTTCTTTTTTTCTTTTCTTGTGAATTAAAGGTGTTGTACGGGTGAGGTCACAGGTTTGAACCCTGGTGGCCTCACCCCTTTAAAAAGCAATTAATTTCCAGATTTCCCCTCTACACTTTAGCCTAAACGAAACTTGTAGTTGTTGCTGGAAATTAGTCATTTTTATTATCTTATATTCACCAATATTTCCACTTGAAAACTTAGGAAAACTCATGGATCATTTAACACCTTTTTGGGGTGTATTTCATGGATTCGTTTAACACATTCTTAGGTGTAGTTTCATTGTTGTTTTGGCAGCAACTTTCCACTTAAAATCAGTCACATACACCTCATATGAACAGCACGAATTATACTTTTTATGCATGTTAATTTCAGCCATCAAACTAACCACTTTAAGACATCAAAACGGATAGCAACAACAACAAACATTTACATATTGCACCACATCATTTTCGGTTGACATCATTGAACACGCTTGCTATTTCTAAACACAAAATCACAAAGAACATCATATTTCACACTTAGATACCAGAAATCATACCAACAACATGATTTCTAACCTAATATAGATTGAAATCGGAAGGAGACTAGGGACAAGCAGTTCAACATTCAAGGGACAACCCTAATTTCATACGTTGAATTTTGTAGAAAGAAAGTCCTCTTGGAGAAAGGATTCCAAGAGAGATAACCCATACCTGTTCTTGGTGTTGTTCAACACTCAAAGTTGCTGCCCAGAATCACCACCAAAATCACGTCCAAATCCCCTCAACTTCAACACCAATTCGACGGAATAATCCTCCCTCTTGTGTAATGTTTTTGATTAGTTGATTGATTGTAATTTTCGTTGTGAGTTCTTCAAGTGTGAAGAACTTTGGTTTTTTTCCAGTTATTAAGCTTTTGTTAGGCAAATAAAATGTGAAAATAAAAAGAGAGAGAGGCAGATCGTGAGAGTGAATCAAACGTTAAAAAGAGAGAGGTTCCTTAGGATTAGGATTCTAGTTGAGACTTAGTCAAAATAAGATATCTTAATTAATAAATAATTAATAATAAAAATCTGATTTTCCTTTTTCTTAATTCAGATAATAAATAATAATTAATTTATCAATTTAAATAAAAACAATTTAAATCATTGCTTACACCTAGGTTCGAACTCGGGTGGAGCAAGACTTCACTTCAAGAGCTCAATTTCGGCTCTCTCTCCCCAAATTGTCCCTCCACTATATTAATTAAATAATTAAATATATATTTAGGGTAATTACGATATTAACTTTAGCCTGGTAAAAGACCATTTTACCCCTAGACCCTCAAAATTTAAGATTTCCTCTTGTTAAGTCCGGTAAAGACTCCTTCGAGTAAATCTTCGTATTCGAGAGCCCTAAATGGTTGGTCCCAACCGTTCCAAGCTCTAATAACTCCCCAAGTTAGTTGGCTTTGCTGTAGCAAGGGTTCCAAGGTCTGGTTCTACGCGCATCAATCCGTGTGAACCCTGGTCTAATCGTAGGCATT
This sequence comes from Solanum lycopersicoides, assembly GCA_022817965.1. Lineage (NCBI taxonomy): Eukaryota > Viridiplantae > Streptophyta > Magnoliopsida > Solanales > Solanaceae > Solanum > Solanum lycopersicoides. The sequence continues at coordinate 29,078,413 of CM040623.1, forward strand.
CTTGACACATTAAGCATTTCTTATCTTATTCATTTTTAGGGTTGTTACACAAATAGTTTTTGTGCCAATCTAGAACTCGCCCGGTTAGTCCTGCTAAGATAATCTACTCTAGAGGCTATTCTGATAAGTCCACCAATTTTCTAAAAAGATTCCAACCAAATGAAATTAATACTCCTTTTGATCCAAATGCTTTGAGCCCACATTCGAACATTTCTCTCTAGATCCCTAACTCACCTGCCCATAATCTATTGTGTTGGCCCTGGTACCTCCTTGGACATGTGCACCTCGACTTTGGCCAAAATCTTAAGTTGAGGGTGGCTAATGCAAAAGGTAACCTGAATCTTCGTCCTGATCCGACATCGGGTATTTTTCACCTTAACCAATGGAAAATCTATAACTAGAGAGTGTCTATGAAAAAGGAAACTGAAAGACAAAATGTGTATGAAAAAATGATTTGTGTTAATAAAGAGAATAAGAAAATAGAAGAGAGGATGTGACATTGTGCAAAATAAGGCGAACAAAAGTGTTGAAAGCTAAGGAAAAGAATAAAATGCAAGAAAAAGAAGAAAGTGTAAAATAAAGAACTACAAAGTCTAAAGTAGTATCCATGGCTTAAGAGAATCAAGGGAAAGAAAGTAAAATAGTTGGAAATCTAAAATAGGGCATACAGAAGTAGAAGCCTAATGTAATGTCAAGGAGGGCAAAAAGTTACTAAAGGGTACCCAAATGTACCACTTGACCCTGAGCCTACGTTACAAGCCAAGAATGTCCTATAGTGATCCTAGAACCTAATTTGCAGAGTTTAAGCACTGAATAATGGCAAGCCTATGGTATGGAGAATTGAATGTACTTGAAATAACTTATGAACGCGAGTGTTGAATGTATCATTGTACTCCAAATCATATTCATTGTGTCAAAAAGGGATTTCGCTTGAAGTAAGGGCACTAATTACATTTTTGGAAAGTTGGTACCTTGGTGATAGCAAAATAGTGTATGTTATTTTTTTTTATTGGTCGATCTTTGTCATGTTTTGATCCACAGACGTTAGCTTTTTGAGTCTAATAGAAAAGGTTTTCACTCAAAAATATAGTCTGGGTATAAGGCCATGTGATGGCTTTTGCTTGAATTGCTTGCTTCTATGAAAGTGTCCTTCATAGTCTTAGTGCTCCGCTTGAGGATAAACACTGAATTTTTAATAAATTTCAGCTACGAGTTGTGTGTGTCCAGGGCAATTTTGTATTGCTTTTAATCCATTTTTATCATGTTTTCACGAAATATGTTCAGACGTGGAATCTAAGAGACACAATTGAAGGATGTGCAGAAAATAAAATCTACTTAATTGATCTACGGACCATAGGCCCATTCACACCCCCTAGATGGTTGACGATGATTGACAGACAGGGCTTGAAGGAGATCAGGGAATTCTTGACTAAGTTTCAAACGAGGATCGCACCCTACAAACTGTAGATTTATCTACTGACCGTACTGCAGTTCTGTCAAATCCTTTAGAGAGAGAGGGGGTTCCAGTACCTTATTTTGAAGATTTTATGTATGGATCTACGAAGGAGGATCCACAGACCGTAACTCAATCCACGGTCCGTACTGGTGATCTCTCGATTGAGTTAGACAAGTGGAGATTTTGAAGATTCGAAAATACCCTTAGTCCTGAACCATGGAAGGGACCTACAAACCGTAGATAAATCCACGGTCTGTAGGTTAATGTTGTAGATCAAAACCGCGTCCTCGATCACTATTTCCTTATTACTTTTATTCTTGTTCTTGACTTTGGATAATAACTTGCAACTATAGAAATTCTTAATTTCCTAAGATTGTTTTAAAGATTTTGGTTTTGAAATTGATCCGTATTGTGACAACCGACACTAATTCCGATTCAAGTGTCTATGATCGTCGATAATATAGTAACCCAACTCAGTGTTGGGGTTTTGTCCCAATGGAGCAGTTTTGAGAATTTGTAGCTAACTACAATTTCATTCGAATTAGTCATAGCTAAAGAAATTAATGAGTAGAAACATTATAAATTAAAGGGGCGACATGAAAATGTCAAATATCAATAAGGGGGTTTGTAAGAAATTAAGTAAAACGGTGAAATAAATAATAAAAAACTAAGATAATATGAAGGAGATTCTTAAAATGTGTGACAGGAATACATGTAAATCAAGATTGTTAGGTACATGTTTTCGATAGAATTTTTTTAGAAAAATGGTGACTAGGCTAAGCTTTACGTGGAAATAAGTTCTCTCCAGCAACTAACCCCGTTTCAAATGGGTTCCTCTCGAACACCCATTTGCAGCATGAAGACCAGTCTATGCCTTACTCCACTCACTCTCTCGAGCTGTTTGTTAGGATATGGGACTAGCGCTCATCCTCTTGGGCTGAACATCATGTCGACCCACTCCTTAGGCCATCAATCTAGTGGACTTGGTTTCATGACTTTTCTTTCAAGCAAGCCGAAAACACATGGGTTAAATTGTATTTTGTCCAACAAATCAATAAGATTAAACCAAAACTACTAGGAAAAAAAAACATTAACCTACATTTAATCTACCAGCAAGAAATACCCAACAACAATACTAACCCATATTCGCTAAATCACACCCAAGAATAGGGGATTTTAGCCACATATCAAGAAATTGAAAATTATACCTTCAACGATGTTGAAATCAAATACGTATAGACAAATAAGTCTTGATTTGATAAAAGAAAGAAGAATTAAGGAGACCTACTTCCACATTGGGGAAGATTAAACCCTTCCTTCTTCAAGTCTTCAAAAATCCTTACAAACTTGAGATTAAAAATTTCGAAAGATAATATTCTAGAATAAAAATTATGATATTGTTCTACTCTCTTCCACTCTTGTCCCCACATAATAAAACTAGTATTTATAATTTTTCAGATTTGGGCTGCAGTAGATTGTTCAGCGGTGTTAGTCGGAATCGAGGATCAACTCGGCGATTCACCCATCAATGTGGTTCTTCACTGTCTGGCACAACCTTTAACATCGTAATGCTTTGGTCCATTGGGCGATGAAGTACTGCTTCGCGGAGCTACTCGGCGACACGCGTACTGCTAATTTCTTTTGCTAATTTTATCCTTTCCTTTAGGTCTCTGCATACTGGAACGAAAAGTGATGTGTGCCTCTTTAGCGATCCTCTATGTAGACTCAGCGATCCTCAAGCTTCCATTTCTTCATTCTTTTAATACTTTTTGTCCCTTTTTGTGATATATTGTCCATAGTTTCCTTCAACTTTCAAATACCTGAAACATAAGAGTTTCATTAGATAGTGAGATAAAATAAGCATTTGAGGGCACAACCTATATTAAAATATTGCCCTAAATGAGTCCAATTTGTGGACTAATTAACACCCCCAACTTAAACTTATTTTTCTCCTCAAGTAAAACAAATTCAGCAGTTCAACAAGGGTGTCTCAAATAGTGCTATACAAGACTCAATTATCAATTTACATGACAAGATTCAAATTAATTATGGAATGATCAACTGTGTACTCAAAGATTCAAGTTTTGACACACCTTTACCAAATATTCTCAAGCTCTCATTACTTGCTTAAAATGCAACTTCAAGCTCAAAAAAAGCATTTGAATTCCCTCATACAATTGATGATTCCACTTTCATACACAAGTGTGGATTCAATTTATACTTAAGGAATCAGATACAACGCTCACTCTCACAAAGAGAAACTCAATGCATGCTTTCACCCATAGGTTTGCTCATATTTTTCAGTCAAAATTTGTTTCATCTTTTTCAAGATCAAAAATGTCTTTACAGGGCTTATAATGAGGCTGAGTGCAGCGGGATGGTCATTTACCCTTAGTGACCATGAAGCTCATGAATTGTGGTTCCTTTAACACTTCCTTTCCTTCTCCTCCATCTTTCTCTTTACTGCTCATAAATCATCCCATTAGTCTCTTTCCCATGGTGTTTTGGAAACCCCGTTTCTCTTGGACTTTTATTCCATAATTTATTTTTCATTCTTTACTTTATCTTTTTTTTTGTAGGGTTTCAATTTTTTTCACAACACCACGGGTCAAGAGAGACTTCCCTTGCACTTCTTTGACTTTTCCTTTTTATGTTGACCACACCACCAACTTAGGCTTTTGGCCTGAGTTCGCTATTTCAATCAAACCATCAATCATGAGGATAAAGAGAGATTGATCATGAAAGGTATAGTCTTCATCCGGTTTCGTCCAAAGAAGATTAAGGCTCAATGGGTTTTCAAGATCTATTTTAAGCTCAATTCATTTGGATGAAAAAGGGATTAACTTCATTTGGTTTTCTGTTCTTTTTAGGATCAAGATTGACTATTTCGAACAAGGGCCTATGATCCTTTCCTAATTGATTGTTTTGACTCACTTTTAGTAGGACTAACCAGGCAAGTTCTAGCTCAGTATTGATGGTGGACATTCGAATTCACCTCACACTCACTTGACATTCCTTGCATTACCAGATTATTAGACACCTAGTTCAAATCTTAGATTCAGGATCATGCAGTAGTGTATCTGTATTTCATGTTTCAAACCACACACTTATCACTTACTATGCCTAGTCATGCAATTGATTATCGAGATATCATATTTTTTTTAGCCATCATACTTCAGATTTATACTATGTACATAAGATATGGCATGCCGGTTCAACAGTAAAAGTAATCAGTCTTTTGGGGAAAAAGAACACAGGCAAGAAAACCCCAAAAGAGGATCCTGAACTTGGGCTACTCAGAATTCACCCAAGTACTCACTTTCCATTTAACCCACCCCCAACAAAAGATATGCAATTGTCCCCAATGCATAAAAGAGCTAAACAACGCAAAAGGTATATGAAGCAAACTTGAGGCGCTAAGCGCCGGCGATCAGCAAGCTGTTAGGTCCGGTTCACCGGAACCCACTCCCTGCGTAGTCTGGACATCCTCAGTAATGTCCTCAGCATTCACAGCACCATCAGTAGTGCCTCCTACAGAATCTACAATTTTGGAGCTAGACGCCCCGGCAGCTACTTCTACAGCCCTCAACTTACGGGCCTCCTCATCAGCAATCGAGGCTCTCCTCGCAGCCTCCATCTCACGGCGCTCCTTCTTCTTCGCCCTAACTTCATCCTCCTCTCGACCCCTGCGTCTCTTGGCATGCTCTCGTGGGGGAGGTGGTGGAACATAAGAAGTGGCAAAAAGAGCAGCCATCACTGTGTCATCAGCATGCTCTGCAGAAGGGGCCTCAGACTCAGGCACCCTCGCCTCTAAGATCGTATCCAGATCAGCCCGCAGCCTCTCAACCGCAGCCTGAAGGGTCGACATGTCCACCGGAGGTGCTGGTCGGGCTAGCACTCGCAACTCAAAAGCGTCCAAGCGCTGATGTACCTCTGCGATCTTCCTCTCTCTGTGCTGTACCATCTTGCGCTCCATGCGCTCCTCTGCCTCAGCAATAGTCGTCTGCATCCAAGGCTGGATGTGATGCAGAAGTGTAGCCATCTGTGCCTCGAGTTTCTGGACCCGAGCAAGTGGGACCAGAGTGGCGGAAGGAGCCGAGCGAGAGGAGCTCGGGGCAGTGCTACTACCCGGGATAGACTCGACCGGAGTAGTGTCAGCGTGTGCAGAAGCATCCTGGGAAGCCGCATGGGCATGCTCTATGGTGTCGGCCAGGTTCTCACCAAGTGGGACCACCTCCGGGCGGGGCCCTCTGTGTGGGGCCAACTCATTGGCCTCATCCTTGATGAGGCCGATGTCAACATTTCCTTGCAGGGTCCGGAGCTGGTCAATGTGCCAAATGGGCACGCCTGCTGATCTGCACAAAGAGAAAATCATGCAAGGAAAAGGGTAAGTCGTGGTGACCTTGAAGGCCCTCTCATGCATGACCGCTTGGAGAAGCCAAGCGAAATTGACCTCGAACCCTGCCATCATTGCGGCCATAAGAACTGCACGATCCCAGGTGACTATATTATCAGCAGAAGTGGGGGAGAGACAATGGCGGACTATCAACCAAAGAAACTTGGCCGTAAAGGTCAAGTTGGACTTCCTGATGGCTCCCTTCGGCTCCATCACCCAATCCGCAGCCTCTCCATCAATAGATAAGTGCTGGGCCATCCACCTCTTGGTGGTCTCTCTCAGTGAAGGCTCGCGTAAGAACCGGCCCTCTTTGACAATTTGCAACCGGTAATCGAACTCGGCGGTGAGAGGTGTGCTGGTGGTGTCACTATCCGTGTCGTACAGATATCGGCGGATGGCTGGTAGGGAGATGTCGACCTGTATGCCGCGTACTCGGACATGCTCAAGTGGGGGCTGTTTGACAGGGGCAGACCGCCTATCTATTTGTGAGCGGAGACCACATAAGAGGCATAGAACTCTCGGACTAACTCCTCACTGTAGCGGCCCAAAGAACGAGCCGTCCACTCCAGCCGGTGTCTGGTGAAAAGAGTGTGAATGTCTGGCATGGTGGGGAGACTTCCCGTGAGGACCCGCCTCTCCAGTGTGAGGGTCCGTGTCATGACGCCTTTGTCATTGAGAACCTTGGTGTCTAAGTATACTTTGTATTGCCCGTCGACACATCACCGGTTGGGCTGATCGGCAACCGGGGCAGGGACTCCAGTTGGTGAGCCAGGGGTGGAGTCAGTGCTGTCAGCGTCATCATCCGAGGCAGACTGTGTAGCTGTGGAGGGGCAGAGGCTTCTGCGTACCCGGAGGCTTCCTCTGACCACGAAACTCCTAAGGATCCAGATGCTCCTTCGTCTTGGGCAGCTGACCTAGAAGGTGTGCCGGTCAGTGTGCGCTCCTCATCAGACTGGGAGGCAGTGACTACGCCGGGCGCCACCTTCTTGGGCGTGACTCTCGATACACGTGGAGCTCGTGTTGTAGTAGCAGTGCCTGGGGGCACGTACTCTGGATCATGCTCATCATCAGAGCCTATCACCAATCGGGCAGACGGGGCGACAGATTTAGAACGCCCACGTGCATAAACGCCATCTTGTTTAGGTGCCATGAGAGGTAGTACCTGTAACGAATCATCATTAGTACTTGAAAGATAAAACATGACAAAAAAATTGAGACAATAATAGACAGAAACTCAAACCAGTGATAACAGCTCTAAAGTAGCAGTAAGGCACGACGGACCTGATGACGGCCCGTCGTGCGTATGACGGACCGTCCTGCGGTCCGTCATGTAATACTTAGCAGTATAGAGTATCAGAAGGATGGTCTCAGATGTCACACGATTGTTCAGGATGGGCCGTCGTGGGTATGACGGTCCGTCACATGTGTCCGTCAGTGGACACTTGGAAAAGTGTGGAGACCCTTAGGACAGGGGTCTCTGACCGTCACGACGGTTGTGCAGGACGGACCGTCGTGGGTATGACGGTCCGTCACATGTGTCCGTCAGTGGACACTTGGAAAAAGTGTTGAGACCCTTAGGACAGGGGTCTCTGACCGTCACGACGGTTGTGCAGGACGGACCGTCGTGGGTATGACGGTCCGTCACATGTGTCCGTCAGTGGACACTTGGAAAAAGTGTTGAGACCCTTAGGACAGGGGTCTCTGACCGTACGACGGTTGTGCAGGACGGACCGTCGTGGGTATGACGGTCCGTCACATGTGTCCGTCAGTGGACACTTGGAAAAAGTGTTGAGACCCTTAGGACAGGGTCTCTGACCGTACGACGGTTGTGCAGGACGGACCGTCATGGTATGACGGTCCGTCACATGTGTCCGTCAGTGGACACTTGGAAAAAGTGTTGAGACCCTTAGGACAGGGGTCTCTGACCGTCACGACGGTTGTGCAGGACGGACCGTCGTGGGTACGATGGTCCGTCATCGGGTTGTCGTGCTGTCATTCAGAGACAGAACTGGGGATGCCACATTCACCCATGTGAGTCAAAACAAAGACCCAACAATTCTCTAACACTCTTTAACCTAAATACCTATCAAATTTACAGTTTTAAAGCCCTAATTTCTCTAGTTTTATCCAGGCATTTTGTGGAATTAATAACCTAGGTTGACACTATATATTCAAAGAGCAAAAACCCATATGCTAATAGTAAAGAAAAACAAAACAAACTAAGTAAATGGGTAGAGTTTCAGGAACACATACCTTGGAAGAGGAGAAAATAATACGAAAGTGATGGCACCCAACGAGAAGACTGAGAAGCACAGCAGCAGACTCCGACCAGAAGGGAGATTTGGGAGGGAAAATGGAGAATGTGGGGAATTTGGGAAGAGAAAGCGGTTGAAAGGCTCAAATGGGGGAAAGAGGGAAAGAAAACTGTTAAATGAAGGGGTGGGGGTTTAAAACGTTTAAAAACTTTTGAAATTCATCAGCCGGGTCGGGTCGGGTAGCCGGGTAATGAAGTGACGAAACCCCGATGACGGTCCGTCGCATATGTGACGGTCCGTCATAGGTTCCGTCGCATGTGCCCTAATTCTTAAAAATACTAAAGAGCGTACCTGGCACGACGGAGTCATGCGACGGTCCGTCACAGGCGTGACGGTCCGTCGATGTATCCGTCAGTGAATGTGGCAGAGTAACTTTTCTGCAGAACTTCCTGTAGATGTGCTACCTGAAAATTTACAACCCATTAATAGAAAATGCTACCGCTACTGGAAAGAAAAACTATAAAGTGGTTAGATGATAAATATTGGGTTGCCTCCCAACCAGCGCCTGATTTAACGTCGCGGCACGACTGAGGACACTCGATTACTCAGACTTCATCAAGATGATATGCCTCAATCACCTCATTCGCCGATTCCGCATGACCTATATAGATTTTTAGACGTTGTCCGTTCACCTTAAACCGCACACCTTCCTTGTTTTCCAACTCAACCGCTCCATGAGGGAATAATTGGGTGATCGAGTAAGGGCCAGTCCATTTAGACTTGAGCTTGCCCGGAAACAAGCGCAATCTAGAGTTGAATAAAAGCACCGAATCCCCAATCATAAACTCTCGTTTCTCGATCTTTAGGTCATGGTACTTCTTCATCTTTTCTTTGTAGAGGGCTGAGCTTTCATAAGCCTTTAGGCGAAATTCATCAAGTTCATTTAACCCATTTAACCGTTGTTCTGCAGCTTCGTTCCAGTCCATTTTTAGCTTCTTCATAGCCCACATGGCTTTATGCTCTAATTCAACCGGAAGATGACATGCTTTCCCATATACTAGTTGGTATGGGGACATACCTATGGGAGTCTTATACGCTGTCCGGTAAGCCCAAAGAGCATCATCAAGCCTCCTTGACCAATCTGTTCTACTAGCGTTCACTGTTTTTGACAAAATCTGTTTGATCTCCCTATTTGATACTTCAACTTGCCCACTAGTTTGAGGATGGTAAGGAGTGGCCACATTATGGCGAACCCCATATTTCTCCAATAATCCCTTGAACAATTTGTTGCAAAAGTGGGATCCCCCATCACTAATAATCGCCCGTGGGTACCAAATCGAGAGAATATATTCTTCTTCAAGAATGCAGTGACACTCTTCCCCTCATTGTTGCGAGGGCGATGGCTTCCACCCACTTGATACATAATCAACTGCTACTAAAATATACTTCATTCCATGAGAACTCACAAACGGACCCATAAAGTCAATACCCCAAACATCAAATAACTCAATTACAAGAATGGGGTTTAGAGGGAGCTCTTGCTTTCTTGAAATGCCGCCATCTCTTTGGCATCTATCACATGCTTTGGCGAACTCATGAGCATCTTGATGAATAGTTGGCCAATAGTAACCACTTTGTAAGATCTTATGAGCAGTCCGGACGCCACTATGATGTCCACCAAAGGGTGAGGAATGGCATGCCTCTAAAATACTCAACATCTCAACTTCTGGCACACAACGCCGAATAAGCCCATCAGCACAGCTCCTGTATAAGTATGGTTCATCCCAAAAGAACTTCTTCACATCGTACATGAACTTTTTCCTTTGATGAAAAGACAGGTCCGATGGAACAATATCACTAGCTAAGTAGTTCGCAAAATCAGCGAACCATGGAATCAGGTCTTGTGAGGCAGCCAATATATGCTCATCGGGGAACGTGTCATCAATATCAGTCTTATCCCCCAACTCTCTCATAGCTTCATCTTCTAAACGGGACAAGTGATCAGCAACTTGATTTTCGGTCCCTTTTCTATCCCTTACCTCAAAGTCAAATTCTTGCAGTAGTAATACCCAACGAATTAACCTCGGTTTCGCATCCTTCTTTGCCATCAAATATCTCAGGGCTGAATGGTCAGTATGCACTATAACTCTAGTACCTAGCAAATAGGAGCGAAATTTTTCAAAAGCAAATACTACGGCAAGGAGCTCTTGTTCAGTTACTGTATAGTTCTTCTGAGCTTCATTGAGGGCTTTACTAGCATAGTAAATGGGATGAAGGATTTTGTCCCTTCTTTGTCCCAATACCACACCAAGGGCAACCCCACTCGCATCACACATCACCTCAAATGGACTGCTCCAATCCGGAGAAATAATGATAGGTGCTGATACCAATTTTTCTTTTAGATCGCCGAATGCTTTAAGACAGGATTCATCAAAATAAAATTTACAATCTTTCTCCAACAGTTTGCACAATGGATGTGCAATTTTTGAGAAATCTTTGATGAATCTCCTGTAAAAACCTGCATGTCCAAGAAAGCTTCTCACACCTTTTACAGAGATAGGTGGAGGAAGTCTCTCTATCACCTCGACTTTGGCTCGATCAACTTCTATGCCCTTTTCTGAAATACGATGGCCCAAAACAATACCTTCTTTGACCATGAAGTGGCTTGTTTCCCAATTGAGTACTAAGTTGCAGTCTTCACATCTCTTAAGAACCTCAGATAAATGGCTCAAACATATCTCGAATGATTCACCAACCACAGAAAAATCATCCATAAAAACCTCAATAGTATCTTCTACCATGTCGGAGAATATTGACATCATACATCTCTGAAATGTGGCGGGTGCATTGCACAACCCAAACGGCATTCTCTTGAACGCAAAGGTCCATATGGACAAGTAAAAGTGGTCTTCTCTTGATCTTCTGGTGCAATAGAAATCTGATTATACCCTGAATAACCATCAAGAAAACAGTACCACCCTTTTCCAGCGAGTCTATCCAACATCTGATCCATGAAGGGCATGGGAAAATGGTCCTTTTCGGTCCATGCATTTAATTTCCGGTAATCCATACACACCCTCCATCCAGTCACCGGCCTCATTGGAACAAGTTCATTTTTTTCATTGGGGACCACAATCATTCCCCCTTTCTTAGGTACACACTGAACAGGGCATACCCAACTACTATCGGCGATCGGATATATTACTCCAGCATCCAACCATTTTATGATTTCCTTCTTCACGACCTCTTGCATAGGTGGATTTAAGCGTCTCTGGTGCTCAATACTTGGCTTATGATCGGGCATGAGTTGGATTTTATGAGAACAAATACCAGGAGGGATCCCAATAATGTCCGCAATGGTCCACCCAATAGCTCTTTTGAACCTTTTTAGCACTTTGACCAAACTCTCAACTTGTTGTTCATTCAGATCTGATGCAATGATTACCGGCAATGTGTCACCGTTTCCTAAGAATTCATACCTGAGATGAGGTGGGAGAGCTTTTAGTTCTAGCTTTGGAGCCTCCTCTATGGATGGTTTAGCGGGTGGAGACTCGCGATTCTTCATGTCTAGCTCATATTTCTTCGGTTTAAACCGAACATTACCACGATCAAGAGCAGCGACTAATGACCCATATTCTTCAATGCATTCTTATCAAAATTCATTATCACTGCCGCCAGTGCTTCTACACCTAGACGTTCTTCTATTTGTGTCTCGGGTGATTCACCAACTTTGTAGGATATGGCAGATACCGATTGGAGCTCACCACTCTGCCGCATGGACCTACAAATGTTGAAAGTCACTTCTTCATTGTTCAATCGAAATTTCATCTGCCCCTTTTCCATATCAACTAAGGCTCTACCCGTAGCAAGGAATGGCCTCCCAAGAATAATAGGCACCTCAAAATCGACTTCACAATCAAGAATAACAAAATCTGCCGGAAATATGAACGACTCCACTTTTACTAGCACATCATGGAGTATCCCTATAGGCCTTTTTACTGTTCGATCGCCATCAGTAGCCGCATCGCAGTGGGCTTTGGGTCACCCAAACCCAACTTCTTGTAAATCGAGAGGGGCATGAGATTTATGCTTGCCCCCAGATCACATAATGCTTTCGCAAAATGTAATAACCCGATTGTACAAGGAATAGTGAATGCACCCGGATCTTCTTTCTTTTGCACCAAAGACCTTGTAGCAATAGCACTACAATGCTGCATTCTGTCATCATCCTCAAAAGTGACCGATCTTTTCTTTGTAACCAAATCTTTCATAAACTTGGCATAACCAGGCATTTGTTCAAGAGCTTCTACCAAAGGGACATTGATAGAAAGTTGCTTCAACATTGTTATAAAACGCCGATATTTACCATCCTCGGTCTTTTTCACTAATCTTTGAGGAAAGGGGGGGGGGGTCTAGGCATGGGAGTTACCTTTTTAGGCACTTCAGCATCTTTTTCAGTGTTATCTTCTACTTCATCACTAACCTCTACCACTTTATCATTATCTCTCATCACCTTTTCCACAATAGACGGCATAGGTGGGTCAATAGTTTGTTTACCACCACGAGTAGTAATTGCCATACAGTGTCCATCATTTTTCGGATTTTGGACAGTGTTGCTAGGAGAGTGCCCGGTTGCCGTGTGTTCACAGTTGCAGATAATTGAGCCATTTGCAATTCAAGCTGCTTAATTGATATGGCATGTGTATCGACTTTCTGTCCAATACCCGCTACATCACTCCTTAACTCTTTGGTGTGCTCATCACTAGCATCGAACCTCCTCATCATCTTGTGCAACATATCCTCAACTCGCGCCATACTACCTCCACCATCCCTAGGAGAAACTTCACGATTTTGAGGAGGAACATAGGGCCCACTCCTCTCATTTCTGTTACCATAGTTACCCCTGTTGAAGTTGTTGTCGCGGTTGTAATTTCCATCACGGACATAATTACCCTCACGGTTGTAGTTACCATAGTTCCGACCTTGATTCCCTTGACCTTGGCGCCAATTCTCCTGATTGGAGCCTTGGGCGTTCGGTCGGAAACCCCCCGTCTGATCATTTACTGCATAGGAATCTTCCTCATAATAATATTCATCAGTTGGTGGTGGTGGTTTAGACAAGTAGTTCACTGCGTTTATCTTTTCGGCACCCCCAGTGACATGTTTTAACACCAACCCAAGCTCAGTTCTCATCTGAGCCATCTCTTCACGAATTTCATCTGTGGCTGGGTTGTGTGTGGATTGCACTGCAAAAGTATTTCTCCCCGTATCTGACTTCCTAGTACTCCATGCTTTATTATTCTGGGAGATTTTCTTTAATTTTTCGGCAATTTCAGCATAAGGACACTCCCCATAAGAACCACCTGCTATAGTATCCAATACCGCTTTATTATTATCATCCTGTCCCCGGTAGAAGTATTCTTTCAGTGACTCATCATCTATGCGGTGATTGGGGACACTTCTCAAAAATGAAGTGAACCTATCCCAAGAACTACTAACTGACTCTCCTGGTAGTGCCACAAAGTTGTTCACTCTGTCTTTGTGATTTAGTTTCTTGGAGACCGGGTAGTAACGTGCTAAGAAAACATCCCTTAGTTGGTTCCAAGTGAAAATTGAGTTATAAGGGAGCTCAGTGAACCAAATAGCAGCCTCTCCCGTCAGTGAGAGAGGAAATACTCTTAGCCCTATTACATCCAAATTCAAATCAGGCCTCCCTATACAACTTTTACACACTGCCCTCACCTTAGCTTTATGGGCATGTGAGTCCTCAGATGGTAGTCCTGAAAACAAACCTCTAGCCGTGAGCATTTGCATTAGACTACTAGTGACTACAAAGGTGTGACCTTCTGGTAGAGGGGGCAAGACAAGTGGCCCATCAGAATCTGCAATATTATCATAACCTCTGTAGTATTCTTGAGGACGTGGAGCGGGATTTTGTCCCCTTTGTGCACCTTGATCAGGATTATCATGTAATAATCGACCATGAGCATCAACCGGAGATGGGATGTTCTGGTTTGGATCATCATCATTTATACCCAAGTTTCGATTCATTTTGCGTAGTGTACGCTCTAACTCGTGATCGTAGGGAAACAAAGGTTCTCTTCCTCTCCGTGTATTTGGCATACACGGACGTCAATTCTAAACAAAATCAAAAACAACAGAAAAAGTAAAATCAGGAAAATAATGACTAAACTTTAGTAATAAATTTAAGTTAATCTAAAAGCTACTTTCCCCGGCAGCGACGCTAAAATTTGTTACGCTCAAATTTACTTCTCAAATAAGAAGTAAAGCGGTCGTATCAAGTAAAGAACCCAACTAATGAGGTTGAGATCGATCCCACAAGGAAAATAGTTTAGACTTAACTTTATTCTATTATTATTATTATTTAGCCAACTATTTTCCGAGAAATCAATAGACAAAAAGGGGGGGTTTATTTCTAAATTAATGAAAATGATTTAACTAAATAAAAATAAACAACTAACAGATTCAGGTTTCGAAGTTTAATCAAATTATAAAAGTAACTAGGGCTTTAGTGTTCCCCACAGGTTCCTAACTTGGCAAATCTAACTATAACAATTCTATCCTGATATCTTGCATGTAAAGTGATAAGTTACGTATCTGTAAATCCTTGGTCCGGCATCTAGAGAATTTCACTCCGCACCTTGGTCCGGCTACGTGTGTTGCTATACTAACCCTTATCTTTACCTCATATTAAACATCGTATTCGGTATTTGACTAAGTTATTAACTCGTACCAACCAATACTAGCCTATTAGATAGTCTACACTAAATCTATGTTGATAATTCTTTTCCTATTATCTACCTCCTTGGTCCGGCAAGTAGCATTAAGCGAGTTCTAACGTTGGCCATCCGTTAAAAAGACTTCTACACGAAAGAATTATCAATACATGCAAGACACCACTCTAGAATTATTATTTAAGTTAGATTTTTACCTTGTTATTCACCCATGGTTCCCACAACCCTAGCTATGAGGTTTAGTTACCCATGTTCATAATTACACAATTCATATTGTTAATGGAAGAATTCATGCACTTACTTTTATGAAAATGAATAATTTCCCAGAATTTAACTTGATTAATCAACAAAATCACCAACAATCAATTATCAAAAAAGTATCTTAATTCCCAAAATCGAGAATTCAATAATATAATAGAAGAACTAAAAACTAAAAATTATCCAGAAAGTCTAACCCCAAAAATGAGGTTTTTCCAACTATTTATAATAAAAACAAAGTCTAATCAAATAAGGATTCTATTTACTAAAAATCTGTCCAAACGCGTCTGGGTCGACGGACCACGTGACGGACCGTCATGGACACGACGGACCGTCATAGACTCCGTCGTCCCATACTTTACCATTCTTCTGTTGCTTTCTTCATTCCCCTCGACGGACAGGTATGACGGACCGTTTCAAGCACGACGGTCCGTCGAGGGTCTTCGTTCCAAAATACTTGAACTTCTTGGAATTTGGGTGTTGGGACTACTTCTCTGATCATCACGACGAACAAGCAGGACGGACCGTCGTGACTATGATGGTCCGTCATGAACTTCCGTAATCCCACACTTGGTCAGACTTCCCTATTTTCCTTCAGCACTTTCTCCCTTTACTACGATGCCACCTACGGACCGTCACAGCCTCGACGGACCGTCATGGATTCCGTAGGTGGTCTTTTCTGCATTTCTTTCTCGAAAACTCCCGCGTTCATCCTTGGACAGATTTTCTGCAAACAAAGAGAAACTTACATAAAAATCAACACAAAAAAGGCTTTCGACACACACTAAACTTAAGGAAAAAGCATTAGAAATACCGTGCAACCACGGTACATCAGAAGGTCAAATTCTCCATGTTTTCAACCCAAATTTCGTGGGCTTTATATCAATAAGGCATGGTAATTTCAGCCTTGATTCTTCTCTCATTTAAGGAGCCAATTCAAAGGCTTTCCAAATGATCTTTAAAATCATAAAAGTCCTATTTTGCATTCTAAGCATGGTTTGTTGCACAAAAAGGTTTAAATTGTTGATTTATGAAGTATTCAATGCTATTTTATGGCTTTATGATAAAAATTTCAGTGAACCCATGTATTCCTTGAATTCCGAGTTTTGGCTCTAAATTTGGTGTATTGATCATGACTTAATTATGTTAGATTCATGTTTAGATTTTTATGGACTATTGTATTATATGTTGATTATTGTTCGAATTTTTCATAGTTTGCCTTATAGTATAGATATCTATATTGGGCTTTGTTGAATCATTGATATGGATGAATTGGTGGCCTAGTCTAATGGACATTGTAATCGGTAAGTTCTATTAATGTGTGGAATTTTTGGAGATGTTGAGGGGAGGTGATTGTGGCTATTATAACGTGGTAAGTTGACCTAATTCATTTATCTAGTGTATAATTGATATCAAATTGCTATTGATTTGTATGATCCACTTATAGTGGTGGTGCTTAATTGTTATAGTTGTTATAAAAAATGGCCTTGTCGGAATTATTGTGTGAATTGTAATATCATCATGTTATGGATTATATAGATGTACAATATGAAGGATGATATTGTATATGTGCATATGTGAGGTGAAAGTATGTTCCTCAAAATATTGGTACGTGATGATGATAGACTATGAAAAGTCTCTTTATGTTGATATGATTTCTTGTTTAGGAGACCTAGTTTTCTCTACTTTATACATGAAAGTTATGTAAATGTGATCTCTTGACTTGGTAGGCTTAGACACTCTTGTCATGAAGTATGATGAAGGAAAGTCTTGGATTGGTAGACCTAAAGTAGTTACCCTTCTATGAAAGATTTATATGGAACCTTGAATAAGAAAATAAGGTTTATAATTAAGTGAATCGGATAGACCTAGCATGGTACCCATTTCATGAATGAGCTATCCTAATGAACCTTGATCGGCAGCCCTTGTGGACACCTTCTTGGTAGTAGTATTATGAGTTGATAGGACTTAGAAATGGTACATTCTAAAATACTATTTTGTGAATGAATGTATTCTATGAGAAAAAAGGGAAAGCACCGAGTAGATATGCTTGTGGCAGTAACTCTACTTGAGGATGAGACTAGAGTACAAAGAAGACCTTGATATCCATTGACCATGTGCCTACATGGATGTGTCCTAGTTCTACCTTTGGCTGGTACAACACCTTCCACTGTGTGCGGTTTCATGACACCGGATTTCATACCTAGCTAGTATGGTCTATTCATTTAATGTCTACTCTCATCA
The DNA here is from genome assembly GCA_022817965.1 of Solanum lycopersicoides. Classification (NCBI taxonomy): domain Eukaryota; kingdom Viridiplantae; phylum Streptophyta; class Magnoliopsida; order Solanales; family Solanaceae; genus Solanum; species Solanum lycopersicoides. The sequence continues at coordinate 29,095,777 of CM040623.1, forward strand.
TGTGGGATGTGCACTCTAGTTATTGTATAGGTTCTACAACATGTGTGTAGGTGAATGGGAAACTATTTACACATGACACGAATAGGCTTTGAATATGCTAAAGTGAGTTCCCTAGGTCCTCCAAGACCATTATGAGAAGTCCACTAATTGTATGATTGACTTCTAAATGACTTATGTAATGAATGTTCTCCTACAGATAGTATATTGAATAGAAAGAGTCTTATCTTGGGTAGCTTTGAGGATCACTTAGGTGTGCTTGAAGAGGGTGTATGTACGGTCTGTTCATGTCTTACTTAGGTGAGTCTTAGAGTAACCTTAGGTAGAGAGTCTAAAGTGATGAGAAAGCTTACTTGCTGAATATGTAACTAAGTCCTATATGGTGATGCCAGTTGAATATGTCTGATGTCTGATTATTGACTAGTATTATGTCTCTTGAACTCTTATGATGATGAAATTTTTATCAAATAACATGAAAAAAACATATATTTAAGCAAATGTCCCCTTTTTCATGGTTTCTTGCATGTTCACCATACTTAGTTCATTAATTGTGCTTATTGCATATGTTTTTTTATGTCTCCGAGTGTCGGTGGTTGCAAGTTAGGATTTCTAGAAGTTGAAGCTTGTATTTGTCCCAAGATTGTTATGTCCTCATATGATCGAGGACATGGATTTTAGTTCTATTTCCCCTTTATTAAAGACTTTGTATTACAATATAAGTTTCTTTTCAAATTGATGAAAGGGTTGTGACCCTGTGATACTGACTTGTGTCTAAGATGGCTTATGATGAGACTTTGTTTCTTTCTTATATTTCCATAAAAGAGTTTCCTTATTGACATTATTATGAAATGTTCTAATTCTGCACTACTTTTCATATTTATGTGATGAATGAATGCTAAGAGGTTCGTACAAGACCTCCGAGAGGTCAAGTATGACGTGTAGCAACTTGGGGGTGCTCCCGGGTGGTTAGAGTTAGTCAAGCTCGCCTATTCACTCGGAGAAACACCGTATGTTCAGTTTTCACGCCGACTTTAATAGGATCGTCAGCAAATGTGGGGGTTCAAATTGAGGTCTTCATCGATATCGCAAACCTTATTGGCGATGCAATAATAATTTCCTCTAACCACTGAGTATTACAAACTTTAGTATGCAAGGTTTTGAGTGTAATGGAAAAATATAGATCAACTATGCTGACCTCATTTGCGACATGCCAACTGGACCGATCGCTTTCCTCCGCGTGCTTATTTCACAAACTTCCGCTACTTCAACCTATACAAACAACATACCATCATTTTACTAAGAAGTAGAAATCAGTTAAGGGGTTTTGATGGCCTCCCAAACAACGCATTAGTTAATGTTGTGGCACGACGCACATCACCATTTTAAGCTTCATTGTCGGGGTTACCCATACCAATACTAGGCAACACAATACCTTCATGTGTGTGGAAATGTTACAGATCTTTACCTATGAGGTTCTCAAGCAGCTGGACAACCCTAGAATGAAACCAAATCACTCGTTTCATCCCCTCAATGTCATCTTTCAATTCTTTTAGTGCTCTATCTTGTTCTATCACCTTTAGGAGAATGGTTGAGAGCATCCACTTAATGTGTTTGAATTCATTGTCCCTGAAACCTTTTCTCTCATGATGGGGAATATATCTATATTTCCTCCTGCACTGAGCATCGATGTTCGTCATTTTGTGGCCAAATCATCCATCTGAGACATTAATGCGACCAACACGTAGTCCTTTTCTACCTCTTGATTCCTTTTAGCCAAGTTGTCAAGCAGTTGGACTGCCACATGTGGATATTTTACCATACCACCAAGAATGAGTTGGTCGACCAACCTCTTAGTTTGAGGGCCAAGACGTATGAAGAAGAAATCAAGGAGGATTATGTCAGGAATGTCATGATTGGGAATTGAGTGATCAATCCCTTAAACTTTTCCCATGAATGGTGTACCCTTTAACCCTCTAATTGTTTGAAGGTTAGGATTCTATCCTTAATTACCATTTCAAATTTCATGAGCTTGCTAATGTTAACTTGTATATTCAATTCCTCTGCTTTTGTAGCTTAATCAACGAAACCAAACTAAGAAATAAATTTGTAAAACTAAAACAAAGAAAAAAAAACTCTTATTAACAACATATTCTCAAGTAACACCACTCCACGGCAGCATCGCCGTTTTGATGCTTATCATGACCAACGACATTACTTCCCGATTCAAATGTCTACGATTGTCGATAATATAGTAACCCAACCGAGGGTTGGGGTTGTGTCCTGAGAGAGAAATCTTGAAAAATTATAGCTACCAAGAATGTCATTCGAATTAGTCGTAGCTGAAGAAATTAACGAGTAGAAACATTATGAATTAAAGAGGTTACACGATAGTGTCAAATATAAATTTGGGGATTTGTTACGAATTTAGTAAAAATAGTAAAATCAATAAAAACTAAGCAAATGAGAGGGATGTTCTTGGGATGTGACCATAATAAAGGGAAATGTAGATTGTTGGGTACATGCTTTAGGTAGAAAATTTGTAAAAAAAACAGTCACTAGGATATGCTTTGCGTGGAAATTAGTTGTCTCTCGAGCAACTTACCCTATTTCAAATGGGTCCTCTAAGACACCTATTTGACGCATGATGACCAGCCTATGCATTATCCCACTCACTTTCTCGAGCTGAGTGTTGGGATATGGGACTAGGGATCACCCTCTCGGGCTGAACCTAATGTCGAACCACTCTTTAGGCCATAAATCTAGTGGTCTTGGTTTCGCTACTTCTTTGTCAAGCAAGCCGAAAATACATGGGTGAGCTTGTATTTGCAACTATAAATACATTAGATGAAATGTAACTATTTGAAGAAATCACCATTAAACAACATTTAATCTACCAACACACAACACACAACAACAATATTAACCCATATTCGCGAAATAACACCCCAAGAATGGGGATTTAAGCCAAACATCAAGAAATAGAACGTTATACCTTCAAAGATGTTAAAATCAAATGGGTGTTGAGAAATAAGTCTTGATTTGAGTAAAGAAAGAAGAATATAGGAGACCTACTGCCGAATTGGGAAGATGAAACCCTTCCTTCTTCAAGTCTTCAAAAACCCTTACAAACATGAGAGTAAAAATATAGAAAGCTAACATTCTAGATTAAAAATTATGATATTATATATATATATATATATATATATATATATATATATATATATATATATATATATATATATATATATATGTATATATATATATATATGTTATTTTTCAGATTTAAGCTTCACTTGATCGTTCGGCGGCGTTAGTAAGAATCGTTGACCAACTCGGTGGTCCGCCCATCAGGGTAGTTCATCACTGTCTAACACAACCTTTAGCATCGTCGTGCTTTGGTCTATTGGTCGATGAAGTAGTTCTTCGCGGAATGCGTCGACTGCTCCTTTCTTTTGCCGATTTGATCCTTTATTTCATGGCTCAATATACTGGAACAAAAGGCTAAGTCTGCCTCCTTGGCGATTCATCAAGTTGACTCAGCGATCCTCAAGCTTCCATTCTTCATTCTTTTCAGCCTTTTTGTCCCTTTTTGTGACATAGTGTCAATGCTTTCCTTCAAGATTCAAATACCTGAAACTTAAGAGTTTCCATAAGATATTGAGATAAAGTAAACGTTTGAGGACATAATATTTATTAAAATAAAGCCCTCAATGAGTCCAATTTGTTGACTTGTCATAAATTCAAGTTAAAAGTCTGGGTTTATCATCCTCATTTCAGTTCATGATTTATTCTTCTAAAAATATGAATTGTGTTCTTTCTAATATTGGAAACTAAACCAAAAACTAGGGTTGTGGGAACCAAGAGTGATTAACAATGTATAATAGTAACTAAGTAATTCTTGAATAGTGTTGTTGCATGAGTTGATAAATCTTTCATTTAGATGTTTTTTTAGCGGTTGCAAATGTTAAAACTCGCCTTGTTGCTACTTGTCGTACCAGGAGGTAGTTAATAAGAAAAGAATTATCAACATAGATATAGTGTGATACTATCTAGTAGTATAATGTCGATCGGTGCGAGGGTGCAAACTAAGTCATATATCGATGTAATATCTAACATGAGGTAAAGGTAAGTGTCGGTATATTATACACACATAGTCAGACCAAGGTACAGGGTGAAATTCTCTAGTAGACAAACCAATGGATTAGAGATACCTAACTTATAACTTTGCATGTAATACACTAGGAAAGGAATTCTACTACTAGGATTACCGCGTTATGAGCTTTTGGGGAACACGTACACCATAGTAATTTTCTCATCTTGATAACAACGAAAGTTTGATCTTGCTCACTAATTATTGACATAATTTATAGAATTTGTTTCACAAATCCCCCCATCTTTAATTACTTGTTTTCAAAATTATGTTGACTAAATGAGTATAATCGTCAGTTAAGTATAAGTATAAGCCATATTTCTTGTAGGATCGACCTAAATCTACAAGTTGGGTTCTGTACTTGATAATGATCGCTTATGATTCTTTATGGAGGTACATTTTTAGCCTATTAGTTATGTAAATGTGTTTACCGACCAGAAGAGTTTTTATTATGTATTCAATTAAAAGGATCTAAATCTTCGGCAAAGAAGGTCACTTGAGCTATCGAAAGATTATGACATGAGTGTTCTCTAACACCCCCAAAAAAGCAAAAGGGTCTTGGGATCATATTCCATTAATTGAAAGACATATTGAGAGCTTATGTGATTTATTATCAGGGTAATTGGGATGACCATATGCCATTGATTGAATTTTCTTGTAACAGTAGCTATCACTAGAGTATTGATACTCTATTTGAGGCATTATTTTGTAGGAGGTGTAGATCTCTTATAGGTTAGTTTGATGTTGGTGAAGTCTCCCTAATATGTATATAGTTGGTACATGAGGCCATAGAGAAGGTTTGACTTAATAGAGAAATGTTGAAAATGGTTCAAAGTCAGAAAAAGTCATATGTCGATGAAGGAAGAAAAAATCTTGTGTTTAATGTTCATGATTCGGTTTAATTGAAAATTTCACCCATGAAGGGTTTTATGAGGTTTGGTAAGAAAGGGAAGATCAATCCTCTTTATGTTTGCCCATATCAGAATTATAGACGTGGTTGTAAGGTTGCTTATGAGCTGCATTTTCCAGATCAGTTTGCATCAGTGTATCCGGTTTTCCATGTCTCAATATTAAAGAATTTTTTTGGTGATCCAACATCTATAGTTAACTTAGAAGTTTTGGGAGTTAAGGAGAATATTTCTTATGGGGAAGTATTGGTAGAGCTTTTATACCGAAAATTCAAGAAGTTGCTTCCGTGAAAGTGTTGTGGAGGAATCAATCAATTGAGTGTGCTACTTGGGAGGTCGAGGCCGATATGATGTCCTGATATCCTCATCTCATACCTTCTACTCCTATTCTAGTTTGAGGTAATAATTTCCTCAGAGTTTACTCTTTGTTTTTGGAGTCATGTGTCTTGAATGATTCCATGATTTCCTTACTATGCATGATTCACGAAAAACTTATTTATTGAGAAAATGAGTCAATTGAGTGATTTCTACATGTTTATGTGCATTTGAGTATGAATTGCATGTATACTACATGATATGATTATATGATCATGTTTCAGCCTCGAGTTGATGTTTTGTAACACCCCATACTCAGAAGTTCAAAATATAAGCTTTTTAGGATGTTGTAGGTCCTAGACCACGCTAGCACCCACAACCCTTGGAATGGACCACGGACCGTAGGTGTGGTCTGTTGTGGGCCTTCCAAGGTGAGGACTGAGGGTCCAGGTCCACGGTATGTGGTCAGGGTCAGTGGTTCCAGAACTCAATATCATCCTGAAACCAAAAAACAGCCCCCCAGGACGGGCCGTTGGTCAGACCATAGTCCGTCGACTGGGTCCTTTGGTTGCTGCTGACAATTGATGTTTCTAGGGAAGTAGGGTCTTTTCCTAATTAATTAATTCCTATACTTTGTCGTTTTGCCTATGTTTAGAACCACTAAATAAGATTTTTCAACCCCTAAATTAACCCATTAACTTTATTCTTCCAATTTCATAAAAATAAAACAATTCATGTCCAAATATTCTCTCTCTAGAAACTTGAGGAAGAACAAGAAGGATTCACCAAGGGTTTCAAGATAAGGTTAACATCCTCCATTGAAGGCTGGAATTTGGACACAAGGTATAATAGTTTTCATCCATGGAACTCTTTCATCCATGGAGTTCCTAAATCTCTCTATTTCAAATGGTAGAATTTCCCAATTTGAGTTAGGGTTTTCTTTAATTATCATAGGTTCTTTTCGTTATTGTTTTAACTTATTTAATTATGATATCTTATGCATGAATTGATGAAATACAATGATTTTATAATGATTTCCCGATGAACACATGTAATCCCCATGTGTTGATGTTTTGAACCATATGATATGGGATTTTCATCTTCAAGGTAGATTTTTATGAACTTGAAGTATGTATTGCAAGATTTACATGTATTTATGATGAAATTCATATCTTACCCATGTATTCTAAGAGTTTATGATTGAAAGTGAGTTTTGACCTGAAGAGGTAAGCTATGGACTTATGCATTTTTTGTGAAATCTATGCAAATGTTTCAGGGTGCTTTGAGGATAAAGTACCAATGATGATGTTTTGTTGTGAAAATATATTCTAACTAAAACACATACTAGCATGATGTGAAAGGTTTTCTCACATAGAAAGGATTCTTTATTTGCAAGACTTTCTCACCTAATTCAATCAAAGAAAATGAGTTGTCTTAATGAAACTAGCTTAAATTTGTTGTCCAAGAGACCCTTTTCATGAGTAATGAAATCAAGTAAGAAATGAATATTTTGTGGGAATTCATGCTCAACATCGAGTGTATATTGATATTGAGATTGAAGTTCTCCCATAGTAGAGGACGAGTTTCCAAATTAATCTCGTGATATGGAATTTCCCATGTTAGTAGAGGTCACTTTTCTAGTAGCAATATTCTTATCAAATAACTATGTACCCACATAGATTGATTATCTAGCAGATCCCTTAAGCTAGAAGTTCAAGGTTCTACCTTCGGCAAGTAGGACACCCCTTTTTGGTGTAGGTTACACATTGTATTCAATGTTAAAGCTCACTTGGTCTTATGTCGGTTAAGTACAGTTCCCCACAAGTAATAATGAACTAATGTTACATAAAGAGGTAGCACATATTAGTTCAAAGCTTTTCAAGAACAAGTTAGCTTGCATTCGCCATGATTTATGACTTATGTCTTATTACTCTTTTATACCATGTTTAGCTTGGTCAATTGCACCATGAAATGAAATGTTCCTTTTTAATATATTTAAATGATTTATCCATGCCTATAATACTTGGTAAATTGTTTTGTACTAACGCATACTCTTGACTAAATTTGTTTCAAATGCAGGGTCCAATATTCAAGGTGCTCAGTTTCTTGGCTAATAGGTGATTTGATTGATTCCTGAGTTTTGTTAGTCCGCATACTTTGCGGATGGATTTTGTTGTTAAGTTCAATTTATTTTATTTCTCTTTTGTACATGATGTATGGGTTAGGCCCAACTTAATTCTAAATGATTAGGTGGCTATTTTGAGACATTAGTTTCGGTCTCCACTTTTTCTTTTATAAAATGTTTGGACTTGGGCTATTATTTTATTTCTATTGTTTTATTTCTTATTTTATGAAATATGTTGCTTGTATTATTTCTTTCATGGTTCTATAGGCTATGTTATATTTAGGGGGTACCCATGGGTTGTGACATGTTTCCTCCTCGGATGTTAGATTGGAGTTGATAGTTCGTCCTCGTATATGTGTATTGTATGCATGATAGGCTATAAGATTTAGATTCACCCATCTTATGATGTTATGATTACATCTTAGCTTCTTGTTGATAAGTACACTTTTATTATATGCATGTAGATGAAGTTGAATCGATGGTTGGGTTGTTAGTTCTGCTCCTACTCTTTTTGTACTTGCTTGAATATCATTCGAGGACGAATGATCCCAAGGGGAAGATTTTCTAACACCCCAGATTCGACGGAGGCCACCCATGACCCGTGGATGGGACCACGGATCGTAGGTATGGTCCATGGTTGGCTAGACCAACTCAATCCCAGAGGTCCCGAATAACAAACTGACCTACACACTGTCGGTTAGACCAGGTTTATGGTCGAGGGTCCATATGTCTGCACCCCAAAAACCAACTTTCTTACCAAGGACAAAGGTACTCTAAGACGGACCGTTGGTCAATACACGGTCCAATTGTAGGCGTTCGTAGGTCGTGCCTTATATTTAAGATTTAGGGGAAGTTAGCTCTTTTCCTAAATAATTTATTCCTATACTACATCATAATATACTTTACTAAGACCCCTTTATTAGTTATTCCAACCCACAAATTAGTTTATTCACTTCATTCTCTTCAAATTCACCAAAAGTAATATCAAATATTTCTTTCTAGAAAGCTTGAAGAAAAAGGATTGAACCTAGGGCTTCAAACAACTCGCGTTCCTCCATTGAAGATAAGCAGTTGTCTTTGTAGTTTGATAGTTTTTGGTGGATGGATTCCTTCCATTCATTAAGTTCCCAAATCTACCTATTTGTGAAGTTAGAAATCCCCAATTGAATTGGGGGGTTTCTCTAATTGTCATGGGTTCTCTTGATTATTGATTTAGATGATTGCATTATTATCTCTTATGTATGAATTGATGAAATACTATGATTTCATGATGATTCCCCTATGAATCCATATAATCCCATTTTTAAAGTTATGATCATGTGATTTGGGATTTTGATTATGAAAGTAGAGTTTAATGAAATTAAGCATGTATTGATGGAATTACATGAGTTTACGATGAAATCCATATCTAACCCATGTTTTCTAAAGGTTTATGATTGAAAGTGATTTTTGAACATTGGAAGGTAAATTTTGGAATTATTCATGTTTTTATGAAATCTATTCAAATGTTTTAAGGATACTTTGAGAGTAAAGTATCAATGAAAATGTTGTTGTTGAGTTTTTGAAAGGATTTCTCATATACACATAAAGCATGATTGTGAAAGATTTTCTCACATAATAAGGATATTATGGTTGAAAGGTCTTCACACCTAATTGAATCAATGATTAAGAGTTGTCTTAATCACATTTAGCTGGGATTTATTATTGAATGATACCTTTCCATGGATAATGACTTAGCTTGTGATTGGCAAGATGACATTCACTCCCATGGATAAGGACTACAAGTAAGAAATGAAAAATCTATGGGATTTTACGCTTAGCACCGAGTGGTTATCGAGATGAAAGCTCTTCTACCGATAGTAGAGGTAAGGTTTCTAGTAGAAATATTTTGCCCCTTACCTATGTGACAACATAAGATGATTGACTAGAGAGACATTAGCTAGTGGATCCACTTTAGCACAATTATGGTTCTTTAGCTCACGATACTCAACTCAAGATAATCAAAACCTAGAAGAGCTTAGGAATGACATCAATGAATTCTCTCTAGTTGTTCTTTCAAATCAAGGTACTCCATCTAGTTACCTTAACACTCAGGAAAAATTTAAATTCTTTGGTAAACCGTACTCACTACGAAGGATGGTTCAAGTCTTAGCTCAAAATAATTCTGGGGTGTTTCAATATTTCCCACTTAGGATCATTCGTCCTCGAAGGTGGACTAGATTGGGTATGTAATGGGGTTACTCTTACCAAGGTATGCTTTTATTTGTACACTTTCACTATATTCAAGTTTAACTCAAATCCTTAGGTTCGGGTTCTATACCTCTATGAGGAATCTTATCCCAAGAATATTACTCCTTACCACCATATGAAAGCTTAGTACTCTAGCAACTTCATGGAATCTTGTTATCTACCCCTTATATCTAAAGCGGACACTTGAAACCTATGGACCTATTAAGTCATCTCTAACTCGTTTACATCTTCTTTTACTCTTAACACTCGGGAGAAGTTAATCTGATTACTGCCTAACTCTTTATAATAGGGTTCTAAGAACTCTTTATAAAATGTTTCTTTTAACCTCCGCTGATTACATACCCTCTCGGTAAACATTTTAATTTTGTTTTTATTCTTGTGACTTAGCCACACTTCACTGCCCTTATCTAAAGGTTTTGGTCTCTCACTTGTAATGCTCATATTCATTGCAGAAAACATCTCGATTCCTCACCTACTCTATGTCAAGTCTACTAAATAAAATCTCAAGAGTAACATCATCACCCTCCTGTTTTCCTTATTTTTATAATGACCTCATCTCAAATTCAAGCTTAATGTTCACTACTAAACCCTAATATCAATATGATTGCTCGCCTAATATACTATACCTGATTATATAATCAGTTCTATAACCTTCTGAACATAATGACCGTTTCAAACAAATCCTAACCCTAACTTAGATCTATCGCTTTATGAATAATCCATGCCTATAGTCCACACATATATTTAGCCTCTTCTTACACGATGACACATCGAAATCCACTATATTTTTGTTAACAATAGACTCTAACTTATTTTGACGAGTAACTACTTCTCTTTCTTCTATCAAGAACTCTTTACAATATTATTATTCCTTATTATACTCATAAAGGAACTCATCACATATAACTTATTGGGTACAAGATTTGAATAACATAATTTTACCCTTACACTACCTCCTTTCATACATCTGTATACCTCTGCATACTTTAATCTAACTTTATGTTCTTTCACTACTACCACTCATGATCTTTTAAATCATGTTTCCTTTTCGAATGGAAGTAATACCAAAGTTTTGTACATACTTCCTCATAAGGATTTCATATGAAACAAGTCTTAGGAAACACTCAATTTTTTTACCACACGATTCTTATGAAAATGAGTGCATCAATTGAACAATAAACTTACTTGTGGTCTTCTCTCAAGCCCATATATAGTCTGATGACTTCCTCAAGACTCTGGGAAGAGTAACTCATCGGTAAAGAACATACTTTTCTATTCAACCACCTCTAGTATGATGGGGAGTCGAATGATTCTGAGAAATGCACGAGTATAAATAAATCTATATGACATAGCTCTATTGCATGGTTAAGAGTATAAAAGAAGAGAAACTTTTCTTAAATGTCTATCGTCCCACATTTATTGAAGTGAGACCCTCAATATATATATATATATATATATATATATATATATATATATATATATATATAATTGCTGATAAATTAATTTTAGGTGTTCAATAAGTTGGGAAATAAGAAAAGTTATTTCTTCTATTAGTATTTGGTGGAAAATGTTGTAAATCAGTTTGGTGGTTAAATGGATGATCATAACTCCTTGTTTAATTCCCTCGTTTATGAGTAGTAATGTTGTTGATAATGTGATATAATGGATGACCATAGTTCCTAGGTTAATTTTATAATTCATTGGTAGTAATGTTGTTGATAATATGGCTAAATGGATTACCATGACTCCTAGGTTTATTTCCTCCTCAATGGGTAGTAATTCTTAAATTTTAATATAATGTTTAAGACACTATTTGGTACTCCTCAATGTAATCCTATAAATAGTGGTGTTGAGAATAATGTTGAATATACATGAAAAAAAGAAAGTTGTCTTACATTCTTTCGTTGCTCTTCCTCTTTAAATTGTTCTTTTGTTCTTATGTTTTATATCAAGTTATCAACATGAAACACTAATATCATTTTGATTTTTCCAAGTTAAGATTCTGGTATATATTCTGAATCACTCTACTATAATATACTACATATTATGAAATGTTAAGGTGTTAAAGAGTATGCATATATTTTTGTAGTTAAGAAATGGAATATATATATATATATCAAAAAAAGTTTTTTTTATCGCCTAATCATCAAGTGAATTGTGCTATTTTAAATCAGTTGAATTTGAATTTGGTCTAGCAATTTTGCTAGAAATTATCTAAGTTATATGTTAGGCAGAATGTTCATTTAAATTGCTTGGAAGTTATATACTAAAACATTAATTTATTCGTTAATGTTACTTTGTACAATAACATGTGTCACATTATTATCATTGCTAAAAAAGATTTTTGATAATTAATTATTTACTTAGTATTTATTTTAGTCTAATTTAATTATTTTCTAGGAGAGTTTTATCATGTCGAATTTATCAAAGCATTAGACTGCCAATGAACGAAAGGTTAAATACCTTTATATTATTATTTGGCTTGAAGCCTGCCAAACACTACCCAAAGGACGCCTAGAATCGACGAGCCGTTGGTCAAACGACGCTCCATCATTTTTGGGCATAGCTCCAAACTTTGTGGTGGGATATTAGCCCCCAAGAAGACAGTCTCTGATCAAAATGACGCCCAGCGGAACGGGACGTCGATCAAAATACACCGCTTAGCTTGGGTGCATCGTTTGGCACTAGCAAAAGTTGTCTCTGATTTGGCCAAGTCTTTTATGAAGCATGAACGATGTTTTAAGGGTTTTTAGGTATTTTAAGTTAGTTTATACTCCTATAACCTAATTTAGTCTTCACTTGTCAAAAATCAAAACCTCCCACCCAAGAAAAACCCTCTGAAAACCCCATTGAATATTGAATCTACAACTCAAGGAAGGGCTAGGATTGAAGGTTTTGGGTGATTTCTTTGCCAAATTTGGTGTCTTTCTTCATATTAAGGTATGGTAGTTCATCCTTGACTTTTGTTTCATTGAAGGAGACAATCAAAAGACTTTTCAGAAAAGGTTTTAAACTCCTAAATTCATCTATTTTGATTTCTAAGCGTGGGTGTTTGCATGAAAGCATTTTAATGAATGAAATATGATACTTCCAATGTTGGTTGATGATTTTAAGGTCAAAAACTCAATGAACTCATGCTCATTCAAATTCTCAACTTTTGACTTATGGAGTGGGTTTAATGTATATGACTAGGTAATGTTAGAGTTGTTTTTCTTATGTTGTATTGTTGATTACGTACTGCCTTATTAAGCTTTATTATGATGATTTTGTGAAATATTGAGAAAAGGTGGTAAAGGCTTGGATGAAGGGTAAGTTGGTTTACATTGGTTAGTTCTTATTGAAGTAATCTTGAGTGGTATGGTCAACCTTTGGTGGCAGTGTTTACTTGAAGTATATGAATATATATGTGTATTGTAATTATGGCTTGAAGGCATAGCTTGTGAAGTAAAGTGATGATTATGATGTATATCCATGACATGCTTTAGGAAGTTGAAAATGTGTATCTTGAAGATGTTATGTCTAAATGAAGTATATATGTATGTGAATTATGATAGTGTGTGAGTTATGATGAGTGTATGTATGAGCATGTTTAGGAGTCAATCTTTTGGATAATTGTTACTGTATGAAATGTGTGCTCACATGTACTCACACACATTTTGAATGTATGAATGAAACTTATGAATGTAAATGGGGGATTGTAGGGTCGACCTTCTTCGTGAGTAGAGATGAAGTGTCTAAACCATTCCCTACTATTCCTAAAGAACTCTAATAATGAAAAGGGCGATTTTGGGGTAAACACTCTTCGTGAGGTGAGGTGAAGTGTTAATAGAAACCTCACTATTCCCAAGAGATTTCCAAGTTAGATTGGAGGTTGAATACCCTTCGTGAGTTGAGATGTCACATTCAAAAGTAACCTCTAGGGATAAGTACTCTTCGTTAGTTGAGATAGGGTGATAAATAGTTATCCGTAACCTATAGTCAAAGAATGTTTAAGACTCCGTGAGGGATTTATGTTTAGCACCGAGAGGATTATAAGAAGGGGTGGGTAGACTTTGTGAGTAGAGATGTTTTATCTAATGTACCTCTTGAGATGAGTGCTCCTCGTGAGTTGAGAATGAGTTACTTAGATGAAATCTCCTTATACCTTAACTATGTGCCCGCATAGGTGTAGCTATTGGAGAATCCATGTAAAGAATAAGAGTATGACCCTACCTTAAGCAAGTGGGGATCCCTCATCCAGTAAGGGTTAATACAAGGATTCCATGTCTAGATCTCATGGTCTATGTCGGTTAAAGCTAGCCCCCAAATGAATGTTATGAACTAAGTCTTCTTAATGGTGTACTACTTAGGGTAGGTGATGGAATGAGACGCTATCACCTTGTATGCTAAGTGATGAATTCTAAGATGCTTTGTCACTTGATTCATGAAGGCTTTACTAAAAGAGCATGAAAGGTTTATTTTAACTAAAGTATCCTCTTTTGCATGTTTTGCATAATTCCATACTTAGTACAATGGTTATGCTAACCCCACACTGTTCTATATTTCTATGAGTATAGGTGGAACTTGGAAGGCAACTGAAGGTTTCTTAGAAGGCAAAGCTTTGGAAGTTTATTCTCTCAAGATTGGTATGTCCTCTTATATTCTAGGACATAGTCTATGTTTCATTTAGTTTCTTCTTTTAAGACATGTATAAGACTTAGTATGTTTTCTTTCAATGTAAATAGCCTTGACCCTATGATATTAAGACGTGTCTAAGTTGGCTTGTAATGATGAGACTTGTTCCTTTTGTTTATGAAAGAAGCTTCTTATTAATATTGTTGTGAAACGTTTTAATTCCGCACTACTTTTCATACCTATGTAATGAATGATAGCTAAGAGACTTGTACAAGACCTCCGAAGGGTCAAGTACACCGTGTAACTTCTAAGGGGTGCTCCCGGTCGTTACAATGACAATTGAACATCTAGTTCCTCATGTTCACACTGAAAATTGTCTAGCGGAATCATATCAAGCGTCTCCAATTAATATCTATATCATTGTTAATGAGGACAAAGTTGCTTGTTTCAATATCTGGGCATGATATTTTGCATGCATCAATATTAGTTAGCATAAGGCCAACTAATTATCATGAATTATATCCATTATGGTTGGTTTTTGTTAATGATCCAAATATTTCCCATCTTCAAATTTTTTGGTGTGTGTTATACGTTCCAATTGCCCCACCACTATGCACAAAGATGGTTTGGGGGTGTATGTTGGGTATGAATCTCCATCTATTTTCAAATATTTGAAACCTAAGAATGGAGTTATATTTATGGCAAGATGTGGTGATTGACATTTTGAGTAATGAGTATACCCAATATTCGGGGGAGAACATAAGCAGTGGGGTAAAAATATCTTGGAATTCATTATCCCTATCTCATTTAGATCCTCGAATAAATCAATGTGAGCAAGAGGTTAAAAAGATGATTTATTTGCAAGTTGTTGCATATCAACTTCAAGATGCATTTATGTTAAAGTTTCAAAAGAGGGATCTGAGGGAACCTACTCTAACACCTAAGTAGGAGATCCTTCTATCCCCAAATCGTTAAAAACATGCGGAAGATTAAGTAAATTGACGAATAGAATAATATTTGTGGATATTTTTATAAAATAAAGAGTTTTCAACAATTTGAGTTAAGACTTGTAAATTTATGAATACCCCAAGAATCTAGTCTAAAAAGGAACAAGGGCTTATAAGATTACAAGTTATAAACATGATAACAAATTGCGAAGCTCCCACCACATGGAATGAAAAATGGGATAGTTAGAGATTGTCTTAGTCTTCACCTATGAGACATTAGTGACCCTGCACCCACACTATACCAAAGGTATATCAAGAGTAATATAAGTACAACTACACATATTGGTAGACATCATTGCTAAACCTGATATCCACCACATAATATATGATTATTAACCAGAAAGAAACATGAAATAAATTGTTCATTACTCAACCTTAATATCCTTATTCCCTTACCTTTTTTGGATACCTTAGCGTATACTAGAACAATTGACTCTAATCCCTTACTCACTACCCTTTTGAACATAACTTAATCCTTCTACCTCTTAAAGAGGTTCCGACTGTAACCACTACTAACCTAGCCTGCAACTCACAACATGCCCTTACTTCGTAGACCGTTCTATCAAGGAAACCTAACAGTTTCAATACAAATCATGTTTTCAGGTATGAACCAACAACCTAACATTTACGACACAAACACCTCCACACTTCTCTGCTTATAAGATCGCAAACAACCTTTATAAGGTAATAAATAGTAACACCTAGATTCTCGGTCTCAACTTACCATACAACATCCAAATTTAGTCCTGAACATTCACGGTTCATTGCTTAATGAGATATAACAAGTAAACTATACGTGATAAACATATATATACAAAACTACTATACAGATCTATTATTATTTGAGGGACAATGTAGAATTCCACATTCTCACAAGAAGTGCATATGAAAATTTAATGATCCTTTCATGGAACCCTCATACAAATTGTTAATGTGACGGAACGTGACACCAGATCCAATGTATGTTAGTGTGTTAGAATGTGACACTCGATCCATTGCATGTATATTTGTCTGTACTTGACACCTGGTCTTTTATATGTTAGTGTGACGGAACGTTACACCCGTTTTAATACATGTATACATGTCAGTACATGACACAGGATCCATTCAACATAACCAAAATTAGAATCAGAATCACACTCATTATATATATACTTATAATCATACAATCAAGTCTTGAATCATGTCTTGCATTTTTTCATTCATACTAATTTCATTAGGTTTGATCGACAAGGCCTCATTCACATACTTACATTCATTACAATGAACCAATAACAAACATACATCACCCCCATACAAGATTAGGCTTCCTCATACGGTGTAATTCTGATGGAACAACTAGAATTACATGTACAACTTCCCCTTTTGGTGCACGAAACCCTAAACATATATTCTACCATCAATTCCCATTATTTTACGCAGTGAATCACAAATAGACAACTACTCAATAACAAACCTATCCTACATGGGCGCAAAATATCTCAAGAGAGATTATATCTCCAATCCAAGCTTCCAAATGATGAAATGGTGGATATTTCACTAGAATTTCACATGCTATCGACATCCTTATGCAGGAAATCCCTTTATCCCTCCTCCCCAAGACTAACGTAACCTTTTGAGGGTTTATTGGGTGATCCTCCCCTCTTCTTGGTGTTTGTGAAAAAAAGAGAGAAATACTTTGCATTATTTAAGTTCTTCCCGTCATTCATTCTCTAGTGCGCCTTATCTAGCGCCGTCTCCCTAGCAGCGTCTGGCCTACTTTGATGGGATAGTAGCCCTCGTTTTTCCCTGACATTTTTCTTTTCCTAAATAACGACGGTTTGGGTCATTACTGTTGAAGTCCTTAAAGGATAAATTGTTATAAAAAATGAGTCTAAAGAACATTTATAACATGGTAGGCCTATTGGTCCAAAGTATAAAAATTCTAAAAAAAAAAAGAGAATAAACAAAATGAAGATCATATCATGGAGGAAATCTCTCAAGAGTAGCTATGAGACACATAACAATGATAAGACCAAAGAGAAGGTCCAAATAACTGAAAATGATGAGAATGAAGAAATCACAATAAGTTATATCTCAACGAGAAAAAAGTGGAATAGAAATAATATTGTGGTGGAAAATATTTTCTCATAATTTTGTTGTTGAAATAATGCAACAAGGTGATGATTTTGAACCAAAATCTATCAATAAATGTAGAAAGAGAAATGATTGGCCAAAATGGAAGGATGCAACTCTAGTGGAAAACGTGAAGTTTTTGGATCAATTGTCCAAAAAACTGAAGGTTTTAAGCCAGTGGGGGTACAAATGGGGTTTTGTGGGAAAACTATGCGAATGGTTAAGTCGTAAGATGTAAAGTACGACTTGTGGCTCAAGGTTTTTCGAGAAGGCGTAACATTGATTATGTGGAGATATATTTTATTGTGGTTGATGCAATTACCTTCTTGTATCTTATAAATCTACAAGTTCATGACAAGCTTGAAATGCGTCTAATGGAAGTTGTCATAGACTATTATATGGCTCATTGTACCACGATATTTTAATGAAAGATCATGAATCAATCAGTGTGCTGGAACCATATAAAAATTTACAAGATAATTGTTTGATAAGGCTTGAGAAATCCTTATATGGATTAAAATAATCAGGGCAGATGTGGTACAATAGTCTTAGCAAATTATTGCTAAAGAAAGGGTACAAAATTTATCCTATTTGTTCTTGTTTTGTTATAAAAAGGTAAGGATCTGATTTTTTTATAATAGTTTTGTATCTTGATTATTTAAATATCATTGTCACTCCTAAAGGGCTTTCAAAAATTGTTGAATGTTAAGCGAAAGAATTGAATTGAAAGATCTTGGTAACACAGTTTTTTGTCTTGGCCTACAGATTTAGCATTTCAATAATGGAATAATTATCCATCAATAAACATGCACATTAAAGGTTCAAAAGCGATTTTACATGGATTACCCCGATGGTTGTGAGATTGCTTGACATACATAATGATACATTTCGACCTCAAAAAATTATGAAGAGCTTATTGGAGATAAAACTCCATATTTTAGTGCTATAGGAGCGGTAATGTATCTTGCATATAATACTTGACCATATATCTGTTTTGCAGTAAGTTTATTTGCAAGATTCAACTCGTCCCTAACAAAGAGACATCGGAATGAAGTCAAATATTAAAATACCTTGAGGAAAACATTTATATGGGATTTTTTTTAATAAATCCGAGTCAGAGAGTATTGAATATACAAATTTTGGATATTTGTCTGGTCCACATAAAGCTCGATCTCAGACTGGATATTTATTTACATATGAAGCACAACTATATCTTGGCGTTCAATGAATCAAACATTTGCTACTACTTCGTTAAATCATACAAAAATATTAGCCATCCATGAAGCAAGTCGGGAGTGTGTTTGGTTGTGATCAATGACGAAGCATATTCAAGAAATGTATGGTTTTCCTATGAAAAAGGATATTCCAAATAGATTGTACGAAGATAATGTTGCATGTATAGCTCAATTGAAGGGAGAAAACACTAACGGACATAGAACAAAACACATTTCGCAAAAAAAAATTCTCTAATGATCTTGAGAAGAAAGGTGAAATAAATGTTCAACAAATTTGCTCAGTTGATAATTTAGCAGATATGTGCACTAAAGCATTACAAACCTCAACATTTGAAAAGTTGGTATCCATGATTGAAATGTATCGTCTCCAAGAAATTAATTGATGTTAGCAACAAGGGGAGTAAACTACGTATTGAACTCTTTTTTCCCAATTTTTAGGTTTTATCCCAATGAGTTTTCCAATAATGTTTTTTAACTAGGCAACAAAAAAACCGTATATCTATCACGACCAGAGATTACACTCAGGACGTGGTTGGAACTCGAGATCCATTGATGCTCCCCAAGTGAACCCTCTTCGTGGCTGACTACAAGCGGAAGACTAACTCAACCATACAAAGCTTAAAAACAAAATATAAATTATGCATTCAACTCACCATAAAATAGGCATTAATTCTTTAAAACATTTAACAAAATAAATGTAGAGACGTCTAAAAACTCTATTGTCTATCTATGAAGCCTCCAACTGAAAAAGATGGAAGTGGGGACAAGAGCCACGACATCCTAACAACTGATATAACTGAAAGTACAAGTGGAACCCTCCAGACGTAAGGAGACTCACCATTGCTAACTCTAATTGCATGCGGTATTGACGAAAACCTCTACAAGAAAAAGGAAAAATTATGGATTGTGTCAGTTCATACCTTTTATCTAAAATTTAGGAAACCATGGGAGGTTGAAATCAAGCAAGCCTCATGGATTGTTAAGAAAATTCTCAAGGTAGGATAATGGCTCGAAGAGAGGGTTTTAAAAGTACCTCAAATCATGGAGAAAGAAGAGTTCAACATTAAAGAAATGTATATGAAACTAAAAGGGGAGTAGAACAAAGTCTCATGGAGAAGATTGACTTGCAACCATATAGGAAATCCTAAATGGTTTTTCACTATATGTGGCTATACATAGAAGGCTATATACAAAAGAAAGACTAAGAAACTAGGGAATTATTGATGAAATTGTATGTTCATTATGAATTGGAAAAAATAAAACACATCACCAACTGTTTTTCACATGTTCACTCTCAAAACATATATGACAAAATAGTCTTAGCTAGTTAGTCATCACAAGGGGTAGAAGTGGATGGAATGAGGACCTGGAATAGTCCACAAGACATGCTACTGGCCAATCTACTATGGAAGATGTATACAAAATTGCACTAGCAGCAATAATATATTATATATGGCAGGAGAGAAACCGTAGGTATATTCCATTATAAGGATAGGACCAAAGACATGACCAACTGAGTAGTTATCAAAGATATACATGATAGAGTTAGCTTGACATGTATGCTTATAAGATATATACATAGTTTTAATTTCTATCCTTAGAATAACATAAAAGTATGAGGAAGATTTAGTAGTTGTAGGGCTCTAATATTAGAACATTACCATATTCAGAGTTCCAAAGTGTACACAATGACATATCTGGTAACAAGATTTACAATTACGAAAAGAAAGTATTTTTGTTTGGATTGGAGAAATGTATCTTAAGTCCTTAATGTAAATTACAGGTAATTTCTTCATTTGAGAGTCAATTAATGATAAAATTTAGCTGAGTTTTGTCGCATGATCTTTTCACAGGATGGCTAATCTAGTTCTGAAATCAATTTTCACCTATTAACTTAGGGGCCAGGGTTGTCTCTGTGAGTCAGTTTTTTTAAAAGAGTTTAATATAAATATGGATGTTGATATACCTCAAACCTCCAGAAGGAGTTTCATCGTTAAATCCAACAAAAAAATTATCTTTAACTCCAACACCTCCACCAGATTTCACATCTATAAAAAGGCAAAAGTGAGGTCAACCGTAGTTGGTGTTGATAAAAAATAATTTTGATTTACCTTTGTGATATGATATATCTCATCATTTCCACGGAACCGAAGATGATGCCCGAGCAAATAAAGCGTGAAGGGAGCCATAAACATGGAAGCGTCAGAGTATATGAGAGTGATAAATGGAGAGTTTTCTTTAGAAAATCCTATTTTAGGGGATGACAAGTTCTTGGTTATCAAGACCAAGACCGAGTTTCCTTTAATTTACTTGTTTTTGATATTTTGCATTTGGTCTAAAGTGGGCTATTATTTGTCCTGTTTGTGTATGATACTTATCCATGAGAAATAAATGGACCATCGATCCGTATTTTTTTAAATATGGATGGTGATAGACTCGTATACTCATAGAGTATAATTTTAATAAAATAGGAGAGTTCCAAGGTTTTGTAAACAGGGAAGTAACTTTTTAAGAGTTAATGGCACGTATACTCGACTTTCAAGGTAGATTAAAATTACTCTCTTTGACATTTCTCAAGATGGTTTATTAGTTTATTCGGTGTCGAAATGAATGACTTATTGATGTGCATTCTAAGTAAGGACATAGGCAATAGATGTTATGTCACTTGAATTGTTTATGGTTTGTTTCATCACTCTTATTCATGCGTTATATCGTATCTTGATGGGTTAGTGGCTTAAGGACACTATTTTGACATGAATATACTTGCTTATGTAGCAGATGAGCATGCTATATTATTTTGATCCATATTACATATTCATTTGTCATGAATCACGAAAATAGTATGAAAGATATAATATAGTAATATACCCAAATGAAAAATAGTTCCTCGAGATTTTTATTATATGATGTCGTGGTTGACTTCAAACAAGTTGAATCATGCATGCCCAAGGGAAAATAATTTGGATGTGTATATGGAAATATAAGTACCCCGTGGGACATTTGCTATGATCCCAACATGCTATTGGTCGAAGCAAATGTATATTGATAGGATCATATATACGACAACTGCAATACATCACACCTTATTTTTACATGATTTTCATATATGTTCTTTATTTTGGCGATTTTAATTTATCATCTCTTGCCATATCTCATTAACTATTTATAATTTGAAGACTTATATGGGTTACAGATTATACTTTATATGGTATAATAGTCAGACTTCAACTTTATTGGCCTATGATGCCTTCTTATACACGTGTTAGTATATTAATACTACACTTGTTGTATCTTTTGATATAGATTCTACTTGCAGTTCCAGTATGTCTTGTGTTGACACCCAATTTTGGGCCTTCACATAATAGATTGATCATCGAGCTTCTTCGATTCAAGATAATTAGTTTTATAAAATTTCAAAAAATAATACGGTTTGCAAATTATTTATAAATAGTATTGTAGCATTTTTTTTGATATTTTTAAATAATATATATATATATAGATATATATATAGATAGATATATATTTATATAATTATGTATATAATTAGTATATTTTATTGATACTACAAAATCATCTAACAAAAGATTTTATTTTTATGTAAGTATTTTATGAAATTAGTTCAATATAAGTTGAGTTATATATTAAGTTTAACTATTTTATTCATTAAGATTGAGAATATAGTTATTAATTATACTAATTCATCTAATTTAATTACTAGTCAATTTTATTAAGTGAATTCAATTTGTCAATCTTGTTAATTTGATCGGCCAAATTATTACTTTATTTGTCTATTTCTTTAATTACAAATCTAACCCCTCTTTTACCCCTCCTTAATTCAAATTTGAGACCAATTTCACCAAATTCACTATTATTTCAGCCACCCAACAACAATTCTAGTAGCCCAATCTGCCCAAATCCAATACCCAACCCACATTTCTCATGCAATTCTTCTATTCAGAAGCACAACAATACATACGTCCATACACACTGATACCCATCCGTACGCAACCCCGATTGAATGATGTCTTACGCATCTTATTCTTTCTTCGACTAGTACACCTAGACGTGTGCAATAAAATTCAACAATACCAACGTGTAAAGATCAACAGAAGCAACGTGAACATCACCAGAAGCTTCTTAATGGCGTTAATAGTAGACACCCATATGCGCGTCGTCCTCCTTTTTCTAGAGCAGCAATATTCGCCTGCAACAACCACATCTTTGTCCTTGCTAAGCATGGGATTAAACCACCTAGAGCTCAAGGATGAGAGATTCGATCGAGGTTGTCCACCTATTTTGGATTAGTTGACACATTTTCGGGAAATAGTACAAGTTTTTTATTTTCAAATTCCCATTCCCTAATTCATATGAAATTTTCCAGCTTTTCCCCCTAATTCAAACCCGAGATTACCTCTATATAAGCCTCTGTATTATTTAGTATTTGGGGGGGGGGGGAGGGGAAAAAGGGGTTGGAAAAAAGGAAAATAAATTTCCATTCTAAAGAATGATTTTGTTACTTCGAAAACCATAAAATTTCATCATCTATAGCAGAAAAAATGGAGGAATTTGAAAGCTTTTGGACCTTTACTTTTGGCCAAATCAATGACCTTCTTTGGTGTAGTGGTTGAAGCTTCGTCGTCGTTGGCTAGTCCTTTTCCTAGTTCCTGCTCCGTGTGTCACACACCCGATTCGAACAGGGCAAAGTTTTAATTTTTATAAGTTGCAAGTGCCATCCGATGGAGGCCACCCACGTCCCGTGGATGGGACTACAGACCATAGGTGTGGTCCGTGGTTGGCCACCCCAACTTAATCCAATAGTTCCAAAACCACGACGTGACTAACGAACCATCGGTCAGATAACTTGATTATATATTTAAATTATTGGAATATGATATCTTATGCATGAATTGTTGAAATGTTGTTATTTTATGATGATTCGCCTATTAACCCATGTAATCCCGATGTTTTCAAGTTATGATCATTGTGATGTGGGATTTTTATTATAAAAGTAGATTTTTATGAAATTAAGCATGTATTGATGGAATTACATGAGTTTATAATGAAATCAATGTCCAACCCATATTTTCTAAATGTTGATGATGAAAAGTATCACTGATAATGTTATTATTAAATTTATGCAAATGTTTAAGGATGCTTAGAGAGTAAAGTATCACTGATAATGTTGTTGTTGTGTTGTTGAAAAGATCTCTCATATACACATTAAAGCATGATTGTGAAAGGTTTTCTCACATAATAAGGATTGTAAAGTTGAAATGTCTTCCCGCCTAATTGAATCAAAGATTAAGAGTCATCCAATGAAACTTAGATTGGATTAGCAAGATGAAGTTTCCTTCCATGGATAATGAGTACAAGTAAGATGACTATTCCATAGAATTTATGCTTAGAACCGAGAGGATACTGAGGTGGAAGATCTCCCATTAGTAGAGGTCGGGCTGCTAGAAGCAATCTCATTATGCCTTACTGATGCACCCCTATAGGATAATTGTATATATATACTTTAGATAGTGGATGCACTTAAGCTAGAAGTTCATATTCCTTACCTTGCGAATTAGAACAACCCTTTTCAATATGGGAGACACTGGGGGATCATGTTATAGCTCATATGGTCTCTATGTCGGTTAAGGCTACTTCCCATACTAATAATGAACTAAGGTTACTTGATGAAGTATCTCGTATGTGATCAATGGTTTTAATGATGTTAGTTTGCATTGATCATGTTTTAAGACTTATGTTAACCAACCTTTTTTATATTATGTATTAGCTTGGTCAATTGCATGGCATGAAATGTCCTCTTTCTGCATGATTTAAATGTTTTTTTTTGCATATTTATCATATTTTGTACATTGTTATTCTACTAACGCATACTCTTGCCTATATTTCCACAAAGGTAGGGTCCGATAGTAAGGTTTATCAGTTTCGTGGCTAGTGGTTGATTACAGGGCTTCCGACCTTTGGTAAGTTTCATGCTTTGAGGATGGAGTTTTATTGTTTAAGTTGTATTTCTTATTTCCATTTTTTTGACATGATGTATAGTCTAGGCCCAATTTCATTCTATTGTCCTAGATGTCCAATGAGATAAGTGTTTTAGACTTCCACTTTACTTTTATATAACTTTTGTCTTGGAAAGTCGTCTTTACATATTTTATTCTATTTATTATGCTATGAGTGCTAAATTTATTGTGTAGGGTCTCTTGGGGTCCTATACACCAAGTTAAATCTAGGGTGTACCGTTGAGTCATAATAAACTTGGTAATCAGAGCACAAGGTTTAGAATCGTCCAAGCATATTTCATAAGACAAGTCGAGTAGAGTTTTGTTCATAGAGAAGCACGTCACATTAATAATAAGAGTCTACAAGATTATTGGGAAAATCTACCTCTTTGATTACTCCAAAATTGAGCGATCGAGTTTAACTCTATAAGGTCTCTATCTTAATCCATATGTGATGCTCTACATGATATGACTACATGAAGAGATGTTTTTAGAATGAATTCGAGGGAGAATGCGGAAAAAGAATGTCATCCTCAAACTCCTCAGGTTCCCGCCGATCCTTTGGCCGGGGAAGTGACTAATGTGAGGTCTACTTTTAATATGTTGGCTCAAGCCGTGATGGCCCCAGCCAATATGTACGTTGTGGTTCCTTTGAACCCAAATATGGGTACGATAATATCTAGAGTGAGGAACTTTACTAGGATGAATCCTCTGGAGATTCATGTTTCTATGGTTGAAGAAGGTCCTCAAAGGTTCATTAATGAGCTTTATAAGGTCTTAATTATCATGGGAGAGATGTCGGTGTAAAAGGCACGCTTTTAAACTAAAAGGTGTTGCTCAAACTTGGTTCAATCAACGGAAAGAACAAATAATAAAAGATGTATGTCCTCTTTATTGGTAGAAGTTTAAGGCTTCTTTTCTTGATAGGTTTTTCCCCCTTGAGATGAGGGAAGAAAAGGTGTTTGAGTTCATCAAACTTCATCAAGGAAGTATGAATGTGACGGAATATGCTTTGAATTTAATTGCAATTTTCTAAATATGATCAAACAATGGTTGCTAATCCTAGGGAAAGGATGAGTATGTTTTTTTCGGGTTTGTCTAAAATGGTTGTTAAAGTGTGTCGTGCCACCAAAATCATTAATGACATGAACATATCTTGTCTCTTGGTTCATTCTAAATAGATTTAAGAGGAGAAACTTAAGGGAAAGTCCAGGAAGATAGAAAAGTCTAAGACCATTGATAGTAATTTCCTTGATGCAAGGTCCGAAGGATATGATTGTTCTATATTTTGACAAAAGTTTTCCCATCAAGGTCCGTTCGATACTCCTCCTAAGTTCAAAAAAGATAAGGTATCTAAACCTAAGCCTCAAGGAGGGAATGATAGTGCATCTTGATTGCATATGTCTACATGTTCTTGGTGTTGAAAGTAGCACGAGGGTAAGTGCCTATCAAATATGGGTGGTTGCTTCCATTAGGGTAAAAAACGCATAAGATGAGGG
Organism: Solanum lycopersicoides; assembly: GCA_022817965.1. NCBI lineage: Eukaryota > Viridiplantae > Streptophyta > Magnoliopsida > Solanales > Solanaceae > Solanum > Solanum lycopersicoides. The sequence goes on from CM040623.1 coordinate 29,122,003, forward strand.
ATTGCGCAATGCTCACGCCTAATGGAAGAGAGGGAAAGCAAGCTCCTTCTAGTTGTTCGTGTTCTAATGCACCCAAGCAAAATTGATTCTAAGCACTTCAGACTCGTGGTGACCAATAGGGTTCTCTCGATATGGTTACCAGTATGTTGAAAGTTTTCAAATTTGATGTTTATGCTTTAATTTATCCCACTGATACCTTGTCCTTTGTGATCCCATACGTGTCTATGAGTTTTTACGTTCTTCTTGATGTGTTGTTCGATCCTTTTTTTGTCTCTACTGTTATTGGTGATTCTATTGTGTCTAAGAGGGTCTATTGAAAGTGTCCCATTTCTTTGTCACATAGATTTAATTTTGTTGACTTGATAGAACTTGATATATACTAGATTTTAATGTTATACGTGGGATGTATTGGCTGCACTATTGTTATGCTTCTATTGATTCTAGAACTCTTCTAATTAAGTTTCAGTTTCCAAATGACCCTGTCCTAGAGTGGATGGGGGGAATTCTTCCCAAGGGTTAGTTTGTCTCTTGTCTTAAAGATAGAAAGATGATTTCTAAAGGTTGAATTTACCATCTAGTTAATGTGAGAGATTGTAGATTCTGAAACCCCTATTGTTGAGTCAGTCCATGTTTTTAATGAGTTTCTAGAAGTGTTCCATAATGATTTACATTGTATTCCTCCCGAGAGGGAAATAGACTTTGATATTGACCTTCTGCTACATACATATCCTAATTCTATTTATCCTTGCCATATGGCTTCAGTAGAACTAAAAGAGTTGAAACAAGAATTTAAAGATTTGTTGGGTAAGGGTTTCATTCGATCGAGTATCTCTCCATAGGGTGGTCCAGTTTTGTTTGTTAGAAAAAGAGATGGTTATCTTTGTGTGCATATTGACTATTCTAAGTTGGATAAGGTGACTATTAACAATAAGTATCCTCATCCAAGGATAGATGATTTATTTGACAAACTTGAAGGAGCAAGTCAGTTTTCCATGATTGACCTTAGGTTTGGTTATCACCTATTGAGGGTGAAAGAAGATGATATTCCAAAGGAAGCTTTTCGAACTCGATATGCTCATTATGTGTTTTTTTATTGTCATTTGAATAGGCTAATTCTCATGTGGCATTTATGGATCTGATAAATCGGGTGTTAAGACAAAACCTTGCCATGTTTTTAATTGTGTTCATTGATGATATATTGATCTATTCGAGTCATAATGAGTTTATTGATCATTTGAGGATCTTGTTGAAAATTATCATGCACTAACAACTCTCTGCCAAATTTAGGAAATGCGAGTTTTGGATAAGGTGTGTAGCTTTCCTTGGCCATATTGTTTCATGTAAGGTTGTTGAGGGAGATCCTAAGAAGATAAATGCGGTCAATAGTTGGTCTAGACCTCTATAGCCATGGGATACTGGATGTTTCTTGGATTAAGCCGGTAACTGTAGAAGGTTTGTTGAGGGGTTCTATTTGATCGCCTCTCCGTTGATGGCTTTGACTAAAAAGAAGGCTAAGTTTATACGGTCGAAAGCATGTGAGAAAAGTTTCCAAGAATTGAAGGACATACTTCCTTCCCCTCCTGTGTTGACTTTACCGAAAGGCAGACATGGTTTTGTGGTTTATTTTGATGCCTCTAGAATTCGTTTATTGTGTGTGCTTATGCAAAATGGAAAAGTTATTGCCTATCTCTCAAGGCAACTTAATATTCAGGAGAAGAATTATTGTACCCATTACCTTGAACTAGATGCCATTGTTTTAGCCTTAATGATTTGGAGGCATTATGTTTATAGCGTTCATGTAGATGTGTTTACCGACCACACGAGTTTGAATATGTATTTATTTAGAAGGATCTAAATCTTTGCCAAAAAAGGTCGCTTGAGCTATATAATGATTATGACATAAGTGTTCACTATAGCCCAAAAAGAAAATTTGGTGGTGGATGCTCTTAGTTGGTTATACATGGGAAGTTTTGCTCACATTGAAGAAGAAAAGGAGGAGTTTGTTAAAGATGTTCATAGATTGGCCAAATTGGGTATTCAGTTAGTGGGCTTTACCAAGGGTGGTGTTATGGTCCATAATGGTTCAGAATCCTCTTTACTGGAGGATGTGAAAGCCAAGCAAGGTCTTGATCCAATTTTTGTCAACTTAAAAGAAAAGGTGCATAAGAAATCTATTGAGGATTTCTCCCAAGGGGGAGATTGTTTATTTAGATATCTAGGTTGTTTGTCTGTTGCAATTGTTGATGACTTGAGGGGAAAAATCCTTTTCGAAGCACAAAGTTCATTGTAATCCATTTACCCGGGAGCCACTAAGGTATAATGTTTTTTATGGGATGTCTATTTGTCGAATGTGATGACGGAAGATACTACGGAATTTGTGACTAAGCTTCCGAATTGTAAACAAGTGAAGGTTGAGTATTAGAAATCGGGAGGTTTATACCAGGAAATTAGTATTACTACTTTGAAGTGGAAGATGTTAATATGAACTTCAATGTGTGTTCGCCTCGCACCGGGCGTCTACATAACTTCATTTGGATTATAGTACATTGGATGACGGAATAGTCTCATATTATTCCTTTTAAGGTCTCTTATTCTGTGGAGAAATATGCTAAGTTGTACTTAAGAGAAATGGTAAAGTTTCATGGAGTGCCTTTGTCCATCTTTTCCGGTCGTTGTAATCAATTCAATTATACGTTTTCGAAGACATTCCAAAAGGGTCATGCTACTTGTGTTAAGATTAGTACGACTTTTCATCCCTAAACCGATACGAAAGGGGACCGTACTATCCAAACTTTTGAGGAAATCTTGAGAGTTTGTGTGATAGATTTTAAGGGTTATTGGGATGACCATTTTCCATTGATTTAATTTTCTCATAACAGTACCTATCACTAGAGAATCGATATGGGTGTATTTCAGGAAATACATTGTAGGAGGTGTAGATCTTTTATAGGTTGGTTTGAGGTGGTTGAAGTCGCCCTAATAGGTCCCGATTTGGTACATGAGGCTATAGAGAAGGTTCAACTTATTAGAGAATGGATAAAAATGGCTCAAAGTTTGAAAAAGTCATATGTCGATGAATGAAGAATAAATCTTGAGTTTAATTGAAAATATCACACATGAAGGGTGTGATGACGTTTGGTAAGAAAGGGAAGATCAATCCTCATTATGTAGGCCCATAGACCATACTAGCTAGGTTTGGAATCCGAAGTCTACCCCTATTCTGAGGAGGGTGTTCTACTTGCCAAGGGTAGAACTAGAAAACATCCCATGTTGGGACATGGTTAAGGAATATCAAGGGTTTCTTAGTACTTTAGTCAAATCTTAAGTAGAGTAACTACAACAAGCATATTCACTCGGTGCTTTGCCTTAGTTCTTATAGAGTAAATTCAATCACAACAAGGCACATGAAAAGTTAACACTTCTTAATCTTACGAAACCATATCCCTCTACCAAGGATGGGTCCACTAGGGCTGCCACTCAATGGTTATAAGGATAGCTCAATGACTTTCTTAGAGATGGGTCCAAGATAAGGGTTTGTAGTAGAAATTTCATTATTAAATAACAATGTGCCCACATAGATTGATTAGCTAGTGGATCCCCTTAAGCTAGAAGTTCAAGGTTCTACCTTCGTCAAGTAGGACACCTCTTTTAAGTGTGGGTTAGTGTCACGACCCGAGCCTACACCCTGGACGTGGCCGGCACCCAAAGACCATTGTTGGCCTTAAGAGAACCCTTGTATTGTCTTACTTAACTCAGCGGGAGACTCAACTTAATAATAAAGCAAGACAACATTCTTCAAAAGAATTACATAAACAAAATAGTTTGGCCAAAATGGCACCTAAGTTTCATGATAAAGTATCGGTAATAAAAAGAGAATCAACTGAAATAAGTTACTGACTAACTGTCTATGAAGCTTATACAATACTAAGATAAATGTTGGGACAAACCCCACAACATTCTATAAAGGAAAAGACTTGAAAACAATAAAAGGATCCTCCAGAATGCAAGGAGGCTCACCACTGAATCTGAGGCTCAAACTGGATCAACAAGGCGCTGGATGATGCTGATCCTTGTTACATGCGTCTCCATCATAAGACAATGCAGGCCAACTAGCATAAGTACATTGAATGTACGAGTATGCGAGTAGGAATGCTAAGCAACACTTAAGCAAGAAAGGAATAAGAAGAAACTTACCTTGGCTCTACTCAACTCACGAATTACTCAACTTAATATAAAGCAATAAAACACATGCGATGTATATAAAGGTTTCTAAAAAAGTAAAACAACTTATTTTGTTAAAGAAAATGCAATAAAAAAACTCAACTTTACTTATGTTTTAAAGTAATATAGTTTCTGTGTAAAAGATTCTCTAACCAACAACAATCACTATGAGCCTAATCGATGGTACAATGTCTTACCTGACATTGCAAGAGAACTGTCACATACCTTGCCATCAGTATAGAACCAGAACTACTAAGTTGATGCACTTGTCTATACTAAAAAGCAATAAGGAGTCATCTAAAAAGTATAACCCTTCTTCTGTCCATGTTGGCTTCATGGTTTATGGGGGCTTGAGTTAATAAGAATTTGTGTCCCCATATCGGTGCTCAATACTACTCAAAAAATACTTAGCTCATATGTTTCTAAAACAACTTCTTCTCTGGTTTGAGGTAATTGCACAAACTTAGCTTTTAAATCTCTCTTGGAAATCATAGTCTCCCCTTTACTAAAACTGGCCAAAGGCTCTATTGGAAGTCTAGCTTCCTTTTTTGATCAAAATGTGAAAATGTTTGTAACTCTTAGGGAATACTTGGTTCCCTTATAACTTTTGAGAAATGAACTCAAGTCATTATTCTTTGCTCTACTTGAAACTTGAGTCTTAAAACAATCTTGGGGGAATACTTAGTTCCCTTTTATTTATTTGACGGAAAGACTTCAACACTCTACTCTTTACTTAACTTGAAACTTGAGTCTTAAAACAAAGTTAAAACATTTATTAAAGAATGTTGAAAACTTTAAGAACTTCCTTTAATTTGCTTCTTAACTTGTACGCTTGTCTCTTAACTTCTTTGACTTTAATCTTAACATTCCTTGAATTGGATTATGGATTCAAGATTCATGATCTCATGTTTATGGATGATTTCATGATGTTTAGATGTACACTAGAGTGTTGAAATCGATTAGGAAACATGGGTACATCACATACAAACTAGTATAAAAGAGTGGGGAAAGAATGGGAGAACTGGCATCGCTGGCACTCTGAGAGGGCGGGGCGCTAGCCCTCATTATACAGAGATAAGGTTAGGGTGCTTTGGCTGGAATGTTTCGCTAAGTCCCTACGGACAAAGATGGTCCTTTAGGGCTATGGGAGGCGAGGAACCCCAACCCCTATCTGCAGGTGTTCTTGATTTTTCTCCTTCATTTTTTATCTCTAAACCCTCTAACCTTCCATGGTTCATTCCCTAAAACACTTAGAATCATTAATACCCTCAATACCCAATATATTATACTCAAAAAACAACCCGGAAACATGAATCACATAAACTCTAGGCATGCAACAACTAAACCAACAAGAATTCAACAATATTCTTTAAGAACTTCTTTTTTCATTCTTCAATCTACTCAAAATCGCTGAATTAAACAAGTTTATGTGTGGGTAAAATAACCCAACATGAAACGATCTCACATATGTTGTTAGGGATCACACCCAACGAATTGTACTCGCAAAACCTTAGCGTTCTTGAAGAATCCTTGATCTTTCTACCTTTTCCTTCTTCTATTATCTTTTCTCCAAGCCCTAAGCGTAAAATAAATTTTCTAATTTTAACTAAAACTTATTTATAACCGAAATAAATCCCTAAAAAATAGGAAATAAATGATTGAAAAGACTAGTTTGTCCTTCTTTAAATCCGGAATTGGACTTTCCTCAATCTAACAATCCAACTTCTGATAGACATATCTCCCTCATACTTTATAAAAAATGTGCAAACTCGGCAGCGATGGAAAGATATCTCCAAGGGCTTTCCAAAGATATCAAGAACTACCCCTAAATCATCTTGACCTAGAAATTATAGCCGTTTGAATATGACAAAAATTCACTTTCTTAACTTAGGAAATTTTTTCCATATTTTTCCTCATCTTTCCAAAAATATAAATAGTTTCTTAGCTTATTCTTGGTTATTACGAGTTATGAGATGTTACAATATCTCCCCCTTGGTAACATTCATCCTCGAATGATATTTCTTTCACAAAGCTAAAATAGTAACATCAACTTTAATGCTCAACAATCAAAATCAAGTAACAACATACTTACTCATAGCTTATAAAGTACTAAGAAGAGAATTATTACCTTGATTTGCATTCTCTACGGATTCAAAGGGATGTGGATATCTCTTCTTCATATCCTCTTCAGCTTCCCAAGTCGCTTCTTCAACATATTGGTTCCTTCAAAGGACCTTGACGGACGCTACCTCCTTTGATCTTGACTTGTGAACTTGGCGATCTAAAATCTGAACCGGAATCTCTTCAAAGGATAAGTTATCCTTAATCCCAATATTTTATGTCGGTACTAACAATGAAGGATAACCCATGCACTTCTTCAACATGGATATATCAAATACCGAATGGACTGCTGCTAACTCTTGTTGTAGCTCCAACTCGTAAGCTACCTTGCCGATTCTCTTGGATATTCTATAATGGCCAATATATCGGGGACTAAGTTTCACATTCTTACCAAACGTCATAACACCCTCATGGGTGAAACTTTCATGTATACCCTGTCATCCGCTTCAAACTTCAATGGCCTTGTCCTCACATCTGTGTAGGACTTTTGATAACTCGGTGTCATTTTCAATCTTTCTTGAATCACCTTCACCTTATCCATTGCTTGGTGAACTAGATCTGGTCATATCAACCCTGCTTCACCAATTGAGAACCACCCAATAAGAGATCTGCATCTTCTCCCATAACGAGATTCACATGGAGCCATTTAGATTCTCAAATGTTAGTTGTTGTTGTAAGTGAACTCAATGAGAGGTAGGTGATGTAACAACCATAAAAATGAATAAGATAAGAAATGCTTAATGTGTTAAGAATGCCTACGATTAGACCAGTGTTCACACGGATTGATGCGCGTAGAACCAGACCTCGGAACCCTTGCTACAGCCAACCCAACTAACTTGAGGAGTTAGTTGAGCTTGGAAAGGTTTGGTCCAACCATGTAGGGCTCTCGAATACGAAGATTTACTCGAAGGAGTCTTTATCGAACTTAAAAAGAGAAAATCTTAGGATTGAAGGGTCTAGGGGTAAGATGGTCTTTTTCCTGGCTAAGGTTAGTATCATAATTACCCTAAATATATAATTAATTATTTATTTAATAAGGTGGAGGGGCAAATTGGGGAGAGAGAGCCTAAATTGAGCTCTTAAAGTTAAGTCTTGCTCCACCTGGGTTCGAACATAGGTGGAAGCAATGAATTTATGTGATTTTATTTAAGCTATTGAATTAATGTAATTAATTAATAATTATTATTCATTAGCTGATTTAAAATAAAATAAAAATCAAATTTTTAATAATTAACTAAGCCTTATTTGACTAAGTCCTAAACTAGACTCCTAAGCCTAATATAACTCCCACTCTCTCACATCTATCTCTCAACTCTCACGCTCAATCTCTCCCATTATTTCACACAAAATTTCTTTGCCAAAATAAGATACAAAAGCAGAAAAATAAACCAAGTTCTTCACACTTGAAGAACTCACACCAAATCACAAGAAAACAAACGTTAATCGCACACTAGGGTAAGAGAGGTTGTTATTCGAGTGGAGTTGATATTGAGGAGGCTTAGACGTGTTCTTGAGTGGAGTTTTTGGGCAGCAACCTCAAGGTTTGAACGTCAAAATAAGGTATGGGTTTTATTCTCTCTTGGTCCCTTTCCCAAGAGACCTCTTAAGGTTCGTATTATTCATTCGAAAACTAGGATTGTTTCCCCTTTTGCATGCCCCTGTCACTAGCTCCCAATGAATTATAGGTTGGGTATGATTGCTGGTAGATTTCGGTGTATGTTATGTTTTCGTGATGACTATGATTACGTTTGTGTACTTGAAATCGTATGAAATGCAACCATGTAATCGAAAGTTTGTGCAAGTGTGTGTATCTGCAAAAAATGTCACTGTGAAGGTTACTGTGAATGAGGTCAAGTTAAGGCTTCAAGTTTAATATTGTTTTGGTTGTCATTTTAGGTACATAAACCTATATAAATCGTGATGTTCATAAAAAGGGAAGTGGGGCTGATTTGAGCGTCAATAATTTGGCTAAACGAATCCTTGAAATACACCCCAAAAAGTGTTAAACGATCCATGAATCTTCCCAAGTTTTCAAGTGGAAATATTGATGAAAATAAGTTAAGAAAGTGATTAAGTTTACAGCCAAAAATATAAGTTTAGTTTAGGCTTAAATATAGAAGGGAAATCTGGAAAATTTAATTAATTTAAAGGGGTGAGGCCACCAGGATTCGAACCTGTGACCTCACCCGTGTGGAACATTAATTTCTCAAGAAAGAAAGAAATGGGGTTGGGGGGATTCGAAATGGGGTGTACAGGTGAGTAAGGAGAATGCAAAATTTAAATAAATAAAATGGGAGGCGTGGGAATCGAACCCACGACCTCCAGGCAGCGAATGAAAGAAGAAAATTAAAGAAAAGAAAATGTGAGGCGTGGGAATCGAACCCACGACCTCAAGGCTGGAAAAGAGAAGGGCGAATTAAATAAGAAAATAAAGTCAGGCTGTGGGGGCTCGATCCCACAACCTCATTGCCTATGCAAAGCTAAGGCAAATGTTAAATAGAAATAAATTAAGGAGGTTGTGGGGGTTCGAACCCAAAACCTCACAGCCCTAGCGAAATTAAAAATAAAATACGGAGGCTGTGGAGGTTCGAACCCACAACCTCCCAATTCCATCGAAATAAAGAAATAAAATAAAAAGAGGCTGTGGGGGTTTGATCCCACAACCTCTTGGTCTAGGCGAATTGGACAACACAATTTTTAATGAAAAATAAAAGGGGTTGTGGGGGTTCTATCCCACAACCCTTCGGCCAAATAAGAGGAGAATCCAAGGAGAAAAATAAAGATAGAATGTTGATGTTGGGGCTCGATCTAGGGTCCCAATGTCATGAAGACTAAAAATAAAGTCAAGGAAAAATGTAAGTATTGTCTAAGTGGTTCGAACTTGGGTTCCCTTACCCAAATTTCCGTATTGATACATAAGTCATACGTGAATTAAATGTTCAAGAATAATGCTACCTACTTAGATCAAAATCAAGATTTTGGCATACATACAAGATACATAATTCTTGTACTACATAATCTTAGGAAGATATGAGTCACTTAACGAACTATGAATGAAGTCTCATGGCTTGTATGTATAGACCCATAAGTCTAGCATACGTTTAAAAATAAGTGAACCTAAGATGTATGTAATGAAATGAAGTAACCCTAGAATGGGTTAAGTACGAGTGTAAAACACACTAAATGGCCAAGTGCATTGGCATACGATGAAATGATTATTATGTAATGAAATGACGAAACCCTAGAAGGGTTAAGTAAGAGTGTGAAACACACAAATGGACAAGTATATTGGCATATGATGAAATGAACATTCACGTAAAATGGGGTGAAAATTATGAAGAGTAAATGTGCTAATGTTAATGAATGTGGTGACAACATGATATGAGGCTAATGTAAAAGATGAGAACAATCTCAAATGAGCCTAAGTAAATGTTACCAAAACGTACTCACCTATGAGAGTGTAAAGTTAATGAAGAGACCAGTCTCTATGAACACTCTAATGAAAGTATTGAGATTAACACACTTAATACTAATGATGAGATGAGAAATCATCTATTGAGCTATGATGTCCTCATACTAGAAGCCATCTTCATGACGTATGAGTTGAATGTAATGGAACTTATACTGAGCACCGATAGACTAGCTATAGCGGTGATTCCTTCTTTCAGGAAGGGTGGAGGTTCACGTAACTCTCATGAGATGAGATTGTCCGGCTTGCCGGGTATGGGTCTCCTTATATCTTCTGGTCTTCGAACCTATACTGCCAATATAGGGATCTGACGGGGTTAAATTCCCATGTACGCTAGCATGTTTTGGGTCACCTTGGCTGGTGATTCCACCTCTTTTCGGTGTGGGGGAGACACTGGATTTCATGATGCTCACATGATCTATGTCGGTTAAAGTTAAAGTTCCCAATGAATGAATGAGGCCAGCCTCAAATGAAGCACATAATGAAATGAATGATACCAAAGGTGTTAGGATAGGATAATCAAGAGGTGAGCTAGACTCAGGTAATGACACTAGGTTATTCTTGATCATTGCACAGCAAACCCGATGAAAGTCTTAAACTACACCCTAGGTATAGCTGGTGTTCACAGTGGCCTATGAACAAAATGAAATGAAGTACGTATGAATGAATGAAGCAGACTCTGTGTTTGCTAATGAAGACTCCCTAGTTGAGGTCCCATATGTTGAGACCTCATTTTGGAAAGTCTTAATGTCAAGTCCATGATTCCAAGGTCTCATGGCATATGAATGAATGTTATGAAAGATGTTATGTGTTATATGTTATGTGATAAGTGTTATGTGTAAGATGTTATGTGTTGTGTGCAATATGATAAGTATGATGATGCATGTTATTCTCATGGCATGACTTTCCTAATCCAAATTTGGAAAGCTCACTGACTTTCCTAATCCAAATTTGGAAAGTTCACTAACTTTCCTAATCCCAATTTGGCAAGTCCACTGACTTGAATTTCCATAATCATGTTGTTAGGAAAGAGCTATCCTTTCTCATGCATGTCCTTGGTGTGTGCTTGCATATACCCATACTTAGTACAAGTGTGTACTAACCCTATACAACTCTACAATTTTAGGTGCAGGCACAGGTGGACGCTAGAGCTAAAAGTTGACGCTGAAGCTATCCAGACGTCGAGCATTCATCCGGACTTGGTAGGCCCTCATGCTTTCGAGGATTCTTGCCCATTTATATTCTAGCTTAGTCTTAGTATTGAGATAGTGGAGTATGTTCCACTAGCGTTTCTTTCCCGTATTATTTCAGACATTGTATTGGTGCCATTTTGGCAAGTATACAGTTATTGCTATATTAAACTATTTCTTTCATTTGATGATCTTAATATTAGATGGTTGATGGTGAACAAATTATGAATTTATTAGAAATGATTAGTAAGTATGTTAAGAGGCAAAAGTTTCAAATTTTCCGCTAAAATAAACCTAGATGAAGTAAGAATGACGTAAGTAGGCTTGTCTGCGACCTCTGAGAGGTCAACGACGCCGGTCTCGTCTGGGGTCTAGATTCCAATCGTGACAAAGTTGTATCAGAGCCAGGTTAAATTCCGAGAATAATAAGTTCACATCAACCACATTGAGTAGTTTCTAAGTCATGGTAGTGAAGTGCACCACTATCCTGAATTAGAGACTGCATAGGAAAATTTCCCTTCTTCTGATCTTATCGTGCTTTTCCTAATGTCTGATTTCTTGGTGTTATGAGCGTGTCTAACATCAATTCTTATTTTTTCAGAGAATGAATACTAGGAGGAACGTTGGTCAGAGGAGAGGAGAGCAGCTGCTGGGAACAATCAGGTTCCACCCAGGCTCCAGCTGAAGGAGTGGCTATGCCGGTTAACCAGCTGGGTTGACTGATGCGGAGGTGCGGGCATCCTGGCCAGATCACTATGCAGGCCCAGGCTATGACTGCCAGGTCAACCGGCAGAATGTTCAGAGGGAGAACCCACCAGTACGTAGCATGGCTGACAGGCTGAGACTTTACGAGGATGAATCCTCCTATTTTCACAGGGTCCAAGACTTCAGAGGATCCCCAGGAGTTTGTATGAGGTACACAAGATTTTGGTGGCCATGGGGGCCACAGATATTGAGAAGGCTGAGTTGGCTTCCTATCAGCTCAAGGATGTTGCACAGACTTGGTGCAAGATGTGCAGGATAGCCGAGCTTTGGGCGGAGTTCCGGTCACTTGGGAGCTGTTTAAGACAGCCTTCCTGGAGAGATTCTTTCCCAGGGAGATGAGGGAGGCAAAGGTTGAGGAGTTTATCAACCTTAAGCAGGGATCTATGACAGTCAGGGAGTATTCCCTGAAGTTTGTTAAACTATCCAGGTATGCTACTTTCCTTAGTATCTAACAGCAAGGATGAGATGAGTACTGAAGTTTGTTAAATTATCCAGGTATGCTACTTCCCTTGTATCTAACAGCAGGATGAGATGAGCAGGTTCCTCACAGGAATCAATGGAGATCTGGAGGAGGAGTGTCGGTCTGCGATGCTCCATGATAATATGGACCTCTCCAGGTTGATGGTGCATGTCCAGCAGGTAGAGGACAGCCGCAAAAAGAGGGGTATTCGTGATGCTAGGAGGCCTAAGCCTCAAGATCAGGCAGGTCCCAGCCATGGAGGCCACAGAAACAATTTTGGCGTCCGTGAGCAGCCCAGGTTCAAGAAGGGGCAACAGAGTTCTGGGAACTCTAATTCTCAGAGGAGTACACACCTAGAGGAGGCAGACCTGAGCCCAAGAAGGGCAATGGAGGTGAGATGCAGCATCCCAAAAAGAACTGTGCTAAGTGTGGCCGTGCTCACAGTGGAGAGTGCAGACAGGGCACTAATGCCTGCTTCGGTTGCGGTAAGAGTGGGCACATGGTTAGAGACTGCCCACAGAACAGAGGTCAGGCTGGAGGTAATGCTCAGCCTAGGCCTAATCCACAGGGTGCAGCAGCAGCCGAGCCTCCTAAGAGGAACAGGTTCTATGCCTTGAAGGGCAGGGAGGAGCAGGAGAAGTCTGCTGATGTGGTCACAGGTATGCCGCAAGTATTCTCAACTTCTGTTTATGCTTTACTTGATCCAGGGTCTACGCTTTCCTTTGTAACTCCTTTGCTTGCTCTCACTTTTGAGATATTGCCTGAAGTTCTGCATGATCCTATAGTGGTTAGTACACCATTAGGAGAGAATGTAAGAACTAATAGAGTATACAAGGATTGCCCAATAGTTGTAAGTGGTAAGACTATGTGTGCAGACTTGGTTGAGTTACCCATGCATGATTTTGATATTATTCTTGTCATGGACTGGCTTCACAGTTGTTATGCTTGTTTGGATTATCGTAGTAGAGTGGTGAGATTTCGTTTCCCTGATGAAGAGGAGCTAGTCTGGGAGGGGTACAACTCGAGTCGTCCTAATCCCTTGATTTCGAACCTTAAGGCCAATAAAATGATGTCCAAGGGGTTATTGTGTCATCTTGTGAGTGTTAATGATTTAGATCATGACATTCCTTCCATAGACTCAGTGCCTGTAGTGAATGAGTTCCTAGATGTATTTCCTGATGATTTTCCTGGAGTCCCTCCCCCTCGAGAGATTGATTTTGGTATCGACTTAGAACCCGATACTAAACCAATTTCAATTCCTCCTTACAGAATGGCTCCAGCTGAACTCAAAGAGTTGAAGCTGCAGTTAAAAGATCTCACTGATAAGGGTTTCATTCAGCCGAGCATATCCCCTTGGGGCGCTCCAGTGTTGTTTGTGAAAAAGAAAGATGGAACCCTTAGAATGTGTATCGATTATCGGCAGCTCAACAAAGTCACTATAAAAATAAGTATCCACTTCCCAGAATAGATGATTTGTTCGATCAGCTCCAAGGGTCTAGTTTCTTCTCTAAGATTGATCTTCGTTCAGGGTATCATCAGCTTAGGGTTAGGGATGGAGATATCCCAAAGACAGCCTTTCGTACCCGTTATGGTCATTATGAGTTCTTAGTCATGTCATTTGGTCTTACGAATGCACCTGCTGCATTTATGGACCTCATGAACCGAGTCTTCCATGAATACCTTGACTCTTTCGTCATAGTATTCATTGATGACATTCTCATCTACTCTAGGACCAAGGAAGAGCATGAACAACATTTGAGACTAACCTTGCAGGTACTTAGACAACATCAGTTGTACCAAATTCAGCAAGTGTGAATTTTGGCTTAGATCAGTGACCTTCCTGGTCATGTTTGTCTGATCAGGGCGTAAGGTGGATCCCAGGAAGACTGAGGCTGTGAAGAACTGGCCAAAGCCTCTTACTCCCACTGACATCCGTAGCTTTCTGGGATTGGCTGGTTACTACCGCAGGTTTGTGGAGGGCTTTTCTTCCATTGCTGCCCCATTGACAGCTTTGACTAAGAAAAAGCCAAGTTTGAATGGACGGAGACTTGTGAGAAGAGTTTCCAGGAGCTCAAGGACAGACTCACTTCAGCCCCGGTGCTTACTTTGCCTAAGTGTGGTGAGAATTACACTGTTTATTGTGATGCATCTAGGGTTGGTTTGGGTTGTGTTCTTATGCAGGTTGGTAAGGTGATAGCTATGCGTCCAGACAGCTCAAGGTTCATGAGAAGAATTATCCCACTCATGACCTGGAGTTGGCAGCTGTGGTGTTTGCACTGAAGCTGTGGAGGCACTACTTGTATGGAGTGCATGTGGATGTGTTCACAGACCACAAGAGTCTCCAGTACGTGTTCACACAGAGGGAGTTGAATCTACGTCAGCGGAGATGGTTGGAGCTGTTGAAGGATTATGACATGAATGTTCACTACCATCCAGGTAAGGCTAATGTTGTAGCTGATGCTTTGAGCAGGATGAGCATGGGAAGTACAGCCCACGTTGAGGATGAGAAGAAGGAGTTGGTGAAAGATGTACACAGACTGGCCAGACTGGGTGTGCGATTGGTTGACTCTACTAGTGGGGGTTTCAGTTCATCCTAGTTCTGAATCATCCTTGGTAGTTGAAGTCAAGCAGGGTCAGCATCTAGATCCTGTGTTGATGGAGCTGAAGGACTCAGTGTTGATAAAGATGAATGAGTCTTTCGCTTTGGGAGGTGATGGCATACTTAGGTATCAGGACAGTGTGTGTACCAGATGTATGATTTGCGGACCAGGATTGTTGCAGAGGCCCATGGTTCCAGATATTCCATACATCCAGGTTCCACCAAGATGTATCATGATCTTAAGCAGATTTATTGGTGGGATGGCATGAAGAAGGACATTGCAGAATATGTGGCCAAGTGTCCTAATTGTCAGCAGGTTAAGGCAGAACATCTTAAGCCTGGCGGTCTGACTCAGATTATTGAGGTTCCGACTTGGAAGTGGGAGGCCATTAATATGGACTTCGTGGTTGGTCTTCCGAGGACTAGGAGGCAGCATGACTCCATATGGGTTATTGTGGACAGATTACTAAGTCTGCCCACTTTATCCCTGTGAAGTCTACTTACAGAGCCGAGGATTATGCGAGACTCTACATTGATGAGATTGTGAGATGGCATGGGATTCCTTTGTCTATCATTTCAGATAGAGGAGCTCAGTTTACTTCACATTTTTGGAGATCTTTCCAGAAGAGCTTGGGACGCAGGTAAAGCTTAGTAATGCCTTTCATCCTCAGACTGATGGGCAGGCAGAGCGCACCATTCAGACATTGGAGGACATGTTGAGAGCGTGTGTGATTGACTTCAGGGTAGCTGGATGACCATCAGCCTTTGATAGAGTTCTCGTATAATAATAGTATCACTCGCATTGGATGGCACCATTTGAGGCACTGTATGGTAAGAGGTGTAGATCTCCAGTTGGGTGGTTCGAGGTTGGAGAGTCATCCATTTTGGGTCCAGAGATCATTCATGAGGCCTTAGAGAAGGTCAGAGTGATTAGGGACAGGTTGGCTACTGCTTACAGTCGTAGAAGTCATATGCAGATAACAGAAAACGGCCCTTAGAGTTTGATGTTGGTGACCAGGTCTATCTGAACATATCACCTATGAAGGGGGGATGAGGTTTGGCAGGAAGGGAAGTTGAGTCGAGGTATGTTGGGCCATACGAGATCCTACAGCGTGTGGGTGAGGCGGCCTATGAGTTGGATTGCATGCGGAGCTAGCTTCTGTCCTCCAGTCTTTCATG